>JAQGCP010001224.1:0-12978 GCA_034699885.1 Acrobeloides thornei | reverse complement strand
ACCATCAACTGGGATAACGTCAACCCTCAACAATATGATTATTTTGCTGTTGCTGATTCTAAGCAGTTTACTAGGTATAGCGATTTTTCGAGATAGGCTAGAAAGGATATCTTTAGCTAGCTTGGTAGACCAAAAAAAGTAGAATTCCAATTTTCATGGTTTTTGAATTTTTTGACAATAAGAAATTCGCATTTTTTGTTTTTTATTTTACGCTTTTATCATGTTCTATGAAGACTAACACGGAGATTTTTAGCTAATTTGATAGCTCTTGTCATAACGAATAACTTTTCTGAAGATCACCATGGCTATGGCCTAGCTCGTTACACCAATAACAGACTCGAAATTCGCATAATTGTTTTAATCAATTTTGGGCCCCTCTGGGTAATTTTAAGCGTAGAATCCGAAAAAACTATAAATTTTTATGAAAAAATTTTTTAAGGGGTCAAAACAGGGGGTACTCCCTATTTTTGAAAAATTAAAAAAAATCGATATGGGTATCATTTAGGGGTAATTTTAGGCGTAGAATCCGAAAAAACTTAATTTTATATCGATTTTTTAAAAATTTTTTCAAAAATAGAGGGTACCCCCTGTTTTTACCCCTTAAAAATTTTTTCATAAAAAATTAATAGTTTTTTCGGATTCTATGCCTAAAATTACCCCTAAATGATACCCATATCGATTTTTTTAAAATTTTTCAAAAATAGGGGGTACCCCCTGTTTTGACCCCTTAAAAAATTTTTCATAAAAAATTAATAGTTTTTTCGGATTCTACGCCTAAAATTACCCCAGAGGGGCCCAAAATTGATTAAAACAATTATGCGAATTTCGAGTCTGCTATTGGTGTAACGAGCTAGGCCATAGCCAACGAGATCAAATTTTTTTCGGCACAGACTTTTTCCCCATTGAAACTCATGTGGGATCGCCGCGCTTCTACTCTGAATATTACGATGACGCCATGGCTCTGATTGGTCGGTTGATGTTTCGAAACTTGATATTTTGAAACGATTGTAGAGTTAAAAAAATAATGAAAGTTGATATTTCGAAACTTGATGTTTCGAAACTTTTTTAGATACAGTCGAACCACTATTAAAACCCCCAAAACTCGTTCAGATTTGGATGATTATTTGTTAAGTATTGAAATGTATACAAGTTTAGAATTTAATAAACCAATTTATGTGGGATTTAGTATTTTAGATTTAAGTAAATATCTAATGTATGAATTCCATTATGATATAATGAAATCCATCTATAATGATAAAATTAGATTATGTTATTAAGATACTGATAGCTTCTAGGCCTTTCGTTACCGGCTTTTCATTACCAAACCAGTCATTACCGGCCTTTTATTACCGGACCATTCTTTACCATCTATTCATTACCGGCCTTTCATTACCGAACCATTCGTTACCGGCATTTTCATACCGAACAGGGTGCGAAAAAAGGGTGGCACCACCTCGGGTGGTTCCACCCACACCACCCATCTAATTTTTTTGACTATATTGCACCTAGTTTTAAAAAAATTCAAATTTTTTTGGTTCGGTAAGGAAAGGCCGGTAATGAAGGGCCGGTAACGAAAGGCCTAGTGCCTTTTTTCCAGAATAAGAAAATTTCTCATTCAACTATATTTATTTATACACTTAAAAGAAATGTGTTTTTGTATGCTTGGTTAAATCTTTATTTTTGAATGCATTTGTAAATTTTATTTCGTGTTTTTAGACCACTATTTAAAATTATTGTTATTTTCTAGTTTTAAAGAAAATGTAAATGTGACACTCGAGGTTTTCATTTTTTGTTTCATATTTCCAAATATCTATTCCAAAACCAAGAATGAACATTCACATGTTCTTTAATTTCGCCGAGAAATTCTTTTGTTAAATAGAGATAATGAGAGCCCCAGCACACAATTTATTTTAGATTATAATAATGGCCAACTCTGATTCTGAAGCCTCAAGTGTGGATTATGTAGATGAAGTGCTCGTACTCGCCAGCCTCAACATCAACCAAATGCGAATTGCGTTAGAAACAAATGGTCGACGTCTTTATGCGGTTTGTTAACATCTTTATATCCCATTCAAAAGCCATAATCTTATTACGTTTCGGCTTATTTTTTTATTAACCAGTATTCATTTGAACTTTCATAGCAGAAGTCATACAAAACATAACATACAAAACATTGTAATGTAAGAAATAATATAATCTATAGTATTTTATAGATTTCTGTATTTTCGAAGCTTCGTGGTCGTAAGGATACCCAGGACCAAATGGAAATTTGGCGCGAAGGTGACCAGGGCATCGATGGTGAGCCGATAAATCTCCAGAGCCAGATAGTATCGCATCAGGCTTTTGAAAGTTTCATTATGGAGAGAACTCATGCAAAGAATATTCAACGCCGAAGTAATCGGCCTCCACGTCGCCCGTTTTCGCCTGTGCGAGAGGGAAGAGAATTCCAGATCAAGGTAACAACTTAAGCAACAATTTATATATGTATAATAAAAATTTTTTTAGGGCGAATTGCGAGATGCGCAGGGCAATAGCGAAGTAATGTATGTTGTGGTAAGAACATTGTTTTAATGAATTACTAACTATTAATTTTAGTACACTGCCGCAGACGGTTTTGAACTTGGGCGTTGTCTATAAACATTTATTTTTGACAGTAAATTATAAATTGTTTTTGATCGTTAATTTATTGTGTCACCCTTGTGGTATGAAATAAAATTAAAAAATTTGTGCTTGATAAATTCAACGAAATATTAATGAAAGCTAGTAACTCTGAAATTTTTAACTCTTCTACTTTTTCCATTATGTCCTAATTAGTCTATGGTTTATGATCTATAATCAATTTTGGTAAAATTTTATTCTCGACAAAATCAAACAAAATTCATAATTTATGATAATCTTGAGTTACAATCAAATTCGAGTTACATAACTCGAAACAAAAATATGTTTTCACACAAGCAATAAAAGTAAAATTAAATAAATAAATAAAACAAACATTAAATAAAACCTAATAAAAAATAAACGATAATAAGATATCAACAAATGACAAAATATCATAATTTTACAAATTCTTTGACAGTTCTTCATTTAACATGGCGGCTTGTTTCAGGAGATGTGCGACTATTTGATGCGCTGTTTGACGGTTATCACGATCAGTAGGCGATTCTTTGAGTCGAGAAATGAATGAATAGCAGATTGTGTCGATCGTATCGAATGGAGATGGCGATTCGGTTTCAAGCTCGAGCGGTTTATTCGACTCTGGCTGTAGTGCTTTAGTTTCTGCATCGATCGGTTGTGGAGTTGGCGCTTTTTCTGCCGATGTATCCATAATTTGAGCATTTCCTTGTGCCATATCCAAATTTTGGATTTCTTCGTTTGGTGTCTTCACAATTTGAGTAGCTTCTGGTGGAGTCTCCGAAAGTTTGAGTTCTTCCTGTGCTGATTCCAAATTTTTGCCGTCTTCCGTTGGCGTCTCCATAACTTCAACTGCTTTAATAGGTGTCTCCAAAATTTCGTCTTTCATTGTTTCCAAAATTTGATTCTCGTTCTCCAATTCTGCCGCTTTTGAATCTTCTTGTTCACAAGTAAGAATTTCTGCAACATTTTCTTTATCCTCCAAGCTTTTTGGAATCTCAGAATTTATCTGGAGCATTTGTGGAAGCACTCGATCCAAGCTATTTGTGGTTCTTGCGGGGCTCTCCAAAAACTGTGCCAGTGCATTTCTAGCTCGTGGAATTTTCGGATTTTTGATCGGCAGTGTAGCAACTTCCTCTTCGCTCAACTTTGCAAAGTCTCCAATCGTCGTAATTTTTCTGGCCTTCAATAAATTATGTAAAGCCAAGCTTCTAAAAATGGCAATAATTAGACAGATATAAAAATCCAATGCCTACAATCCAGAAGCAGAAAGCTTAGAGCAGATAGAAGAAATCGACTTGGTGCAATCCAATAGCTCAGGGAAGAAAGGCACATGGTTTGAGGAATTTTCAGATGTCGTAATAGGAAGACTTGAGGAGCTTGGTTCTGTAACTTCTGGGCGCTTGATAGAAGAGCTATTAGGAGTAAAAATGGCCTTCTGTGGTGATCTGATCTTTGTAGATTGTTGTGAATTCTGAAAATAGGATTTTTTAGATTGAGAAAAAAACTAAATTACTCACATTTTCAAGACAAAGATCGGAGCTATTGTGGATCAAGGGGGTCACGCCAGGGTCAAAAAATTGAAAACAATTTTTTAAATGAAATATTTAGGGGTAATGTTATAGGAAAAATCGATTGCGCGCATTCCCGAAGCGTGAAAACCTTTTTAGGTCCAAAAAGTAGTGTACTCAATTTCGGGAGTTAACATTTTATAGTCTCATTATTTTAGGCCACAGAAATTATGGTGGCTCACCTCAATAGTTGAACCCAACTCTTCAATTGTTGTCAAATTTCCAACCAATGTCTCAAAATGCACACGACGATTCTGAAAATTTTCCAATTTTGGCTGTTCCGTAAAATAGTCTCTCACTCTTTTCTCAGCTGTACTTGGCGAATCGAATTTCTTCAAAATTCCACTTGGAGTCCCTGCATGTACAGAACTACTCGAATTTGAATCCATTCTAGAAGGCGTCGAATGAGAATCAGTGGTAGACTGTGATTCGGTCAGCAGTTGCTCAGAAAATACCGACTGTGCTTCAGAACTTGATGGCTTCTCTTTCGACTCTGATATTGGTTCTTCGATCGGTTCTGTGCCGATTTTTGAACTCGAAATTTCAGTTACTACACTTGGTTGAGATGCGGTATTCGGATTCAAATTAACATTTTTGCCTGTATTATTGACTTCATCAATCGTTTCAAGTGTATCCGGGACAATTTCTGTAGATTCTTGCAGCCTGGAAAAACATTTTTTTAAATTTCAAAATTTCTATCATACATGTTTAGCTTCTTAATGACATTTGGTGCTACTAAATCATTCGTATCTAACACAAAAACAAAGTCCTGTCGTAATTTCTTGAGCTCTTCAAGACTTGGTGAGCTTTTTTCAACCGAGCTTTGACGATTCTCGCTAGCTGAAAAATTTCAAATTAGATACACAAAAACTAAAAACTGACGTTTTCCTTTGCACAATTCTTCAATCTCATTCAACGAGCTTAATTTCTCATCATACAGTTTTGTATCAGCTCGTTTTTCTTCCTAAAAATTGCCATAATCATAAGAAATATAAAGTAAAAAGGCTCTAGGATATTTCACAATGATATAAAAACATTTCACAGCAACGGTTTTCTCCACTTTCCCGTGGTCAAAATCAAAAAATTCCTTCATATTCGTGTTCCCCGTGTCGAAAAACCCCTGTATACAAAAATCAGTCGATTTGGAAATTTTTACCCAAGAGTTAAAAAATCTAATCTTGAAATTTTTTTCCAAATCGGCTGATTTTTTATCCAGGGTTTTTCGACATGGGGGACATGACTATGAAGGAATTTTTTACTTTGATCACGGGAAAATGGAGAAAGCCGTTCGCTTTTTTCGTTGCGAAATGTCATAGAGCCATTATAAAGACCTCAAAAACAAGTTTTGTAGCAGATTTTCGTGAACGTCGCTGGCTAGTAGAAGGCTTTTGTTCGGAATTGGTTGCAACTTTAGGTGAATGCATAGCTGGTGTTTTAATAGCTGAACCCCTGCGCAAAGATCTTCTTATAGGAGATGCAACTTTCTTCTTTTCCTTAGAAGTTTTTACACTTTCTGAATCAATAATCATAGCATCATCCTCGACTTTAGCATCCACTGGGGTCAAAAAGTTGACTAAAGTGGAAGATCCAGTTGCTTCAGTTACATTCGAAAGTTGTGTGTCTTGAGAAAATTCCACTAGTGCACTAAAACAATTATTAGCATAATTTATATATTTTTAAATTTATCCCACTCATTTCACTAAAAAATGAACGGGGTAAATAAAGCCGTAACAACAAACGCCACACCTCTTTTTAATATTTTCTTCAAGAGAAGTCGTTTCTGGACCCACTTCCATGGAAGAGCTCGAATTCGATTGAATTGTACCAGGCACTACATTAGATGAGGTATTTTCCAACCTTAAAATATGCAAATTAGAATAGATAAGATAACATATATATTACTGCGTAGACTCCAGAACGTAATCCTCAGGAAGTTTTTTCGAAAGAGTTTGAGTTGAGTCTTCATCCAAGAAGGGTAAGTTGTCTCTAAATGAGTGATATTAATTCATAAAAATTCACTCATTAACATAAGACAACAAACAAAATCCTAACATATATATAGTCGATTTTATTATATTATGTCGCGGCCCTCGAGGCTGTAAATAAAGTTTAGTTTATATACAATAATTACTTTTTCTCAAACAATTTTTCCTTTTGGTGCTCTGTCAATCTTTGTTTTTTCTTCGAAGGCGGAGTTTTGACCGGTACATAATCTTGAGATTCATCCTCTTCAGAAAACTGCACGGTTGTTGCTCTTTTCCTCGGTTCTGATTTTGTCAATTGCTGATTTTTAGTTGATTTTATATTGTCTGGAGTAGATAAATTGGTGATTTTTCCAACAGAACCAAAGTTGGTTGATAATTTTGAAAAGCTGACAGGAGTTTTCGGAGTTAGCCATGGAGAGATAGTTTTTGGAACTGGAACCTGGAAAATTGTTAGTTTAGTGGTGAAAGTGTATGCCGACTAACCGAGTCTGAAGCCAAATCGTCTAAGTTTAAAGTTGGCGCACCAGGTTTTAATAAAGCAATAGAAATTCCAAGTCGGCTACCGTTTTCAACAAGGATCTTTCTGAAAAATCAGATTTAATAGAAATTAAAAAATTGGAATTTAATTATTTTTGTGTCAATTTTTATTTTTAGCTATTAGGACACCAAAAATCATATCTCTTTCAGATTCCAAAAAATTTCATAAAAATACACATTCATTACCTTAGCTCTTCAGAAATTTCCGAAATATTAGACTTTTCAAAAGTACACTTCCACAAATCCACGATAGGATTTCTAACTTTCGGTGCTACGTGCACAAATCCAACAATAAATAATCTATTCATCTTTCCCAATAACTCATTATCGTATGGTCCATGATAGGAATTTTTCAACGATAACATAATATGCTTTAACAATGTGCTGATCTAAAAAAACTGGTTTCACAATTTCTTCGCAAACTTTTGCAATTTTTGGAAAATAGAATTACAGTATTGCCCCTGAATATCTAAAAAAACACAAATATAAACACTGCAATGCAGAATATTCTGGGACAATACTGTAATTCTATTTTCCATGTATGGTTCTTTGCCTGCATACTTACATCATTAACATGATTTCTCACCAAACTATTAAAATTCTTATCGTTTGACATCTCCAAAATTGAGGCTAGTGGATCGATCATGAGATCAATTATTGCTAAAGTAATAGATGGGTTCTTAAACTCTTCAAGAGTGAAATAATGAAAGATAGCGTCCATGCTTCGGATGGTATTCAAAGCAGCACATGTAATTCGGCTTAAGGACATCAAAAGTTGAGTGATTTGACGCTAAAAAAACTGTTTGCTTAAAAAATTTTTTGTCATATTGTTTGAATTTATAGAAATTTTCAGCACTTTTATACACTTTTGTTTTTTAACTCTTACATCAGTGCTAGCCAAAGTCGAAGCCTCAAAAACTGTAATTGCAAAAGTCCTCAGTCCAGCCAAAAGCGGTCTCATCTTTTCTGGCATTGCTTTTAAAGAAGAAAGTGATAAAACCGGTTCCATATTGTTGGCATTCTTCATCACTTCAGAAAATGGAAAAGTTTCAACAATATGATAAAGGTATTCCGAAGCCAATGAGAGCAAATTCGAGTCCTAAAAAGTTGGCATTTTAAACTTGCATAATTGAGTAATTCTTACTTTTTTACACAGCTCCAAAATTTGCATGCTTTCCAGATTTCTTATAATCTCCAAGCCGGCAGATGTAAAATCTTTTTCGGGCATTTTTGAGATCAGATGCTGGGTTACAGTAAATAGTGGTTTCAAATTTCGGACGTTCTATAAGGAAATTAAAAAATTGAAGAGAAAATTTACCAAATCAATTTGGTTAGATTTTTTGACAATGTATATTGGCAATAAGAGAACATAATTAATAGTCGATAAATCATCTTCTAAGAAGTCAGCATTGATTAAAGAACCCTAAAAAATTGTTTTAAAAAAGTATAAGTCTAAAAATATGGACGCAATTTTTAGAGCTATACAATTTTAGATACAAAATATAAAATACCAAATTTTTTTAATTCAAAAAATCTAGTGTATACATCCATTTTTGGGATAACTTACATTTTTCAATAAAGTATGCACCAAATTTGAAATCCGTATCCAAATAATAGAAAATATCTCATCGTCTACTTTATCATCCTTCAACAGCAATTTTACCAACTCCACAAATTTTGTAATCCTTTTCAAAATCACCAAGTCACTAGCCGAATGCTTCAAGTTGTTCAGAATAGCCAAAATGAGAGTCTGGATGCTAAAAATCCATTAAGAAACAAATATACAAATTTCTAAGCTTACCAATCGGTATCAAGATTTTTCTCTTGTTCAACTGCTTTTTGATAAAGAACTTGAGTAATACTGCACAAACTAAACTCTTCAGGCAAGTTTTGATGAGTAAATATTTTTTCATCAACCAGAGTTTTTATCACACTCTAAAAATTGAATATAACCTCAACAAAATATTAAATGCATACATAGACAAAAGAAGGTTCGTGCTGAGTTTCTTTAACCCAAGTTTGTAGCTGAGACATAGCGAATTGAAGATGAGCGGTTCTATTTTCAATTTCTGTCAAAGTATTAATCCAAGAAAAGAGTTTACACCATAAAATTCCCAAGTCGACAAGGCGGATGTCTTAATAAATGAATTAACAAAAATATGAGCATACAAAAATTACCATCAAACTTAGCGTGCATAGAATACCATCGTATACACTGGCCGATATAAACACTATGATGCAGAATATTCTGAGGATGTGAGAATAAAGAAACGTCGCTAAGTGAAGTAATTTTTGTGGGTACTAAAATGAAGATTTAGCACAAAAAATGGCAGTAAAATCAGAATCATATATACGCCCAAACTTTTTTCGTATCCTGTATACATAGCAAAATAACTCGAAATATTCACCTCCAGAAATTTCCTTTCCATCAGATAGAACACATTTTAGCAAATCGAAGAAATTGTCTAACACTTCTTTTGTTATCGCTCTTTTTGGCAAATCCATAAGAACAAAAGGGATTTTTCTCAACTTTTCATTCAACACAAATATCGGTGATGACGTCCCCGTAAAAGGCACATTAACAGTAGATAATATAACATCGGTTCCAGATCCTTCAGCCAGAAATGCAGGAGAACCACTAACACACAATTTAATTAGTCCAAACACAACTTCATCGAATAATAATGGCAGTTTTTGATGGAGGCTTCGGCAAACATGCCACCAGGTTTCAAAAACCATAGGAAATAATTCGGAAAATTTCAGATACATGAGAGGCTTTAAAATTAGATCTAATCGTCTGGAAGCGGATTGGTCTTAAAAACATGAATTAACTTCAAAAAAGGCAAGTTACCATTAGCAGACGTAACAGCCGACCAATTTGGATCCTTAGAAAATACATCAACCCAAATCTTCCAGATTACAAACGATTGTTCTTTGATTCTGATATTTTTGGACTTGAAGCCAAGTTTTGGCACCTCACAAAGTTTGTTAACAATTTCACGAGATTGGAGGATATTCTAAAAGGAAACAAAATAAGTTCATTCAAAGCACAAAAACCTCAGATAAGAGCTTCACTACAATTCCATAAACAGTCAAACTTCTAACGGCCTGTTTCTCATCGGATGAATCTTCAAAAGCCTTGGAAACTTCTTTTATAAACTTGTCAAGCTTTTTCTCAATTACATCACGGACCTTAAAACTAGTATAATTCAGTTCATCCTCTTAAATTTGAGAAATTAAACTGAGCCAAATTTGTTCAGTTTACCTCTTCTAACAAAATTACAATGGAAAAAGAAACTAAACACACCTCTTTTCCCAGCTTCAATTCATATTTCTTGGTCAGTTCCAAAAACGGATAAAAGCAATATTTATCAATATTCATATTTCCAACTAGTAAACAATCTGATAAAACCGGAAGCACCCAATCCGTATTGCTTTCGAAGTTTTGAATTAAAGTTTGATCATCGACGCTAAAAACAATTGTTAAAAAAAACAAAACAAAAATACCTAAAAGCGTTTTCATAGATTCGAATACGATTCTCATCGGTAGATTTAGGAAGCTTGGATAATAAAGTTGAAAGATCTTTCATCTGTAAAAAATTAAAAGCTATAAATAATTTAGTAACAATATAGTATAGCACCTTGTGACTAGATACATGGATCCTACTCCATTTGAAAGATCTCACAGAGTAGTATCCAAAAGCATCAAGTTCGAAGGCGGAAACGCATTTTTAGATAAGTTTGGGGGTTTTAAAGTTCTCATAATAGTTAAGTTTCTCACGATAGACATTTTAAATCTGTTTGGGCTTTTTTTCATTCAATTTCTGAGATCATGATTTTATTGAACACAGGGTTGTTGAGACGCATCACGTGTGTTTCGAAGCAAGAAAAGTCTGATGCCAAAATATAAATGTATAAGGATGTCTAGATTGAATGGGAAAAACAAATTTCTAGGAGTAGTCTTATGCGAGAAATCGATTGCACAAGGTTTCGATGCGTGAAAACTTCACCCTGAAAAAATAAAGGCAGAAATATTGTTTAAAAACAAAAAATCAATGTGCAAAAAAATTTTGACTCATGTGGGAGTCGAACCTGGGATCTAAAAACATATGCCATCTACATTCCCAATTGAGCCATACATGCAAGTGATTTGATAGGATTGTAAAATTTATATGTTGTTAGCGATACATTATTATGTTAAAAAGTCTATTTTCGACTAAGTTATTGAGCTTCAAAATCGATAGGCTCGCTAGCAACTGATCGGATTCCAAAATTTTTTTTTGTATTCAATAGAGCAACATTGAATCTACAAACGCAAGCATTATCTCCTTCTGAAACTTATCCTACGATTTTTTATGGAGATTTTAAGTTTGAAAAACCCCTCATTTTTGACAGATTTTTTTGTCTATTCATGAAAGGTGTTCAAATCAATGTGCCTTGATATTTTTTGGCTTTATATAGGATATTTAAGTCGAAAAATAAAATTTTAAGCCGTGTTGAATGAAAAAATTGACATTTTTTATACCTTTTTAGGGCATCAAAAATTGTTAAAAATTGGCCTTTTCAAAATCGATAGGCTCTCCAACGATTAATCGGATTGCAAAAATTTCTTAAGAATTTTATAGAGCAAAGTTGATTCTACAAACGCAAGCATTATCTTCTTTCTAGCTATTAAGGATGACAAAATATAGCCTTTTTACTGAAAAAATGACTGTTTTTTCTGCCAAAGTCGTTGACCTTCAAAATCAATAGACTCGCCGGGAATTGATCGGATTCCAAAAATTTTTTTAGTATTCGATAGAGCAACATTGAATCTACAAACGCAAGCATTATCTCCTTCTGAAAC
This sequence comes from Acrobeloides thornei, assembly GCA_034699885.1. Lineage (NCBI taxonomy): Eukaryota > Metazoa > Nematoda > Chromadorea > Rhabditida > Cephalobidae > Acrobeloides > Acrobeloides thornei. Next base: position 1,408 of record JAQGCP010001224.1, on the reverse strand, counting down.
TTATCCTACGATTTTTTATGGCGATTTTAAGTTTGAAAAATCCCTCATTTTTGACAGAACTTTTGACGATTTTTCGAAAAATTTCGAAATTTAGTTTCTTTGACCTTCTATAGATTTTTTAGGTGAGAAATACGATTTTAAGGTCATTTGAGTAAGAAAAAACTATGGTTTCAGACTTTTCTTGTTTTCTATAGGCATTGAAACACACGTGCGCATGCAAATTGTCTTGACAGCGAACAATCATTTCGAGCGAAACAGGCACGAACAATAAGGGCCTCCACTATGGAACCACCAATTGTATCAGGGGTAAAAGTTCGGGGACAAACCGACAAAAATTCGGGGGACACTACTAATTGCAATTAGTGCTCCCCCAACTTGCAATTAGTGCAGTATCGACGCCGTCGAGACGAATTAGTGAAGGCCCTAACGGCGAAAAAAAAAGTAAAATGAGAATAACTTTTCAGAGACAACGAATTTTTGAATGTGATCTACAGCAAATTTATAACTCTCAATGAGATGAATAAAATTGTAAACGACCACATTCAAAAATTCGTTGATCTTGAAAAGTTATTCTCGCTTTATTTTTTCATTTCTCGTGCCATTTTTGTCATGTCGTTTTTGTCTTGCCATTTTGTCTTGAAATTCTTTTTTGTCGAGACGCAACTGTTTTCGTTCAAAATGATTGTTCCAGTGTAAAACCAGACTAAGAAATTTCGTCCTTTGCGCAGGGTCTGGACCCTCGCACAGGGGTAAAAAATCATGATTTAATCCCCCCCCCCTCCCGCGCAGGGGTAAATAATTCAAGTTTTTTAGGGGAAAAATGCATGTTTTGAACCCTGGGGGCCCTGGCTCACGGTTTTTTACGGTCCTAAAAAGATGGACCGGGGCGTAAAAAATCTCGGCCTTGCTAAAATGGCAAGTTTTATTTTTAAACAAAATTGTCATTTTATGAACATTTTTAGCATTAAAACACACATTTTTCACAAATCCTCCTTTTTTGCTTTAACGCAAGAAAAAATCAACAAAAATGGTAAATTTTTGATAAAAATGGGCCGTATAAGGGCCGGACCGAGGTCGCAATTTTTTACGGCCTCAAAAATGGGCCGGGCCGTAAAAAAACCGTGGCCCTTTAGCACCCCTGGTCGAGACGCGTGCAAATTATGTCGACAGCGAAGAACTGTCTCGAACGAAAAAAGTTGCGTCTCGACAAAAAACAATTTGAATTTGCACACGTTTCGACACCGTCGTGACTATTGCACGTATTTGTGGTTACCCTAAAATTACGGTGCCGCTCTGAGGGCACTAGGCCCCTCGTTACGACTCGAATTCATGACCATTCGTTACGGCCTCTCGTTACAGAAACCGCTTGTTACGACCTGTCAGGATTTCAAAAATGGGGGAGGGGGAA
>JAQGCP010001223.1:0-12982 GCA_034699885.1 Acrobeloides thornei | reverse complement strand
GTGATTTTTGAATTCTGTGTATTACAACGAAAACATGAAAATTCGTCCCTGAATCAATAAAAGTTGTATATTGACGCGAAAATGTAAAATTTTTTTCGTTTTATGAAAACTGTAAAAAAATTTTGAATTTTCGTGTCAATACACAACTTTTATTGATTCAGAGAAGAATTTGCACTGCGTTCATGTTTTCTTTGTAATACACAGATTTCAAAAATCGCCAACTTAAATGTGATTATGTCAAAAACAATTTTAGCACATTTTTCAATTTTTGACGAATTTTTCGATTTTTGACGAATATTTAATTTTTGACGAATTTTTCAATTTTTTGATGAAATTTTCAATTTTTAGCACATGTTTCATTTTTTGGTGAATTTTTCAATTTTTGACGAATTTACGATTTTTGTCAAAGTTTTCAAATTTTGACGAATTTTTCGATTTTTGATAAATTTTTCGATTTTTGACGAATTTTACGATTTTTCACAAATTTTAATTTTACAATTTTTCACAAATTTTTCGATTTTTGACAAATTTTTCAATTTTTAGCACATGTTTCATTTTTTGGTGAATTTTTCGATTTTTGACGAATATTTAATTTTTGACGAATTTTTCAATTTTGACGAATTTTTTCAATTTTTGACAAATTTTCTAATTTTTGACGAATTTTTCGATTTTTGACAAAATTTTTGAATTTTAGAAAAAAATTTCGATTTTTGATGAATTTTACGATTTTTGACAAATTTTGATTTTAAAATTTTTGACAAATTTTTCGATTTTTCACGAATTTCTAATTTTTGATGAATTTTTCAATTGTTTACATAATTTTGGTGTCATTTTGTTCGTCTGGACTGGTCCCTTAAGCTATATTATCATTTTTATATTATTTAGTTCATTCACCAAATGACGTAGCACTCATGCCACACATTTCATTACTTCCATTCAAAAAATAACAAAGCCTTTTTCTAACTCTGCCTTCATTTTTTTAGTCCATGAACTATGCGTCTATTTTCGCTCTTCAATAATTTAAACAAGTGGGTAGCCCGACAGCTAATTATAACTCCCAGTTTCTATATTTACCGATTCAACTCAAAATAGGCGCGAAGCTGAGATTCGTACTCTCGACCATCACTAACTACTACTCGTTGGGCTAGAAAGAAGCCGACGGGGAGAAGATTGACCCTGCTGCTATGAAGAAGAATGCCACTCACAAACATGGCACCGGCCATAATTTTATTATTTGTAAGCGAGACCTCCGAAAAATGGGCGTGATTGTTTTTGAGAGCTCTTTTTTTCGATTACATCGGATTTTTAGCGCATTCACGGATGGATTAAACGTGTATCGAAGAGGAAAAAACGAACGGGAGACTCGACTCGTGTCGGTCATTTGTTTCAGATTATTATTTATTTATGCGTGTCATTTACACACCAACCAATTATTATTCTTCTTTTATACTTTCGCTAGTTTTTTTCTTTTTTCTCGCGTGTTCAAAGTTGACAACCTTGGTCCAAAGTTGACAACGTGGCAGAAACTTTGGTGCTATTTCGGCTCTTATACCCTCATTGAATGTGGTGTCTAAAATCGAAAAATTGGGTGAGAGACTTTTGCGCACCGGACAAAGTTAGCTCATGCTTTATTGTGCAAATGTCGATGCACAAATGTCGATGCACAAATGTCGGTGCGCAAATTTCGATGCGCAAATGTCGGTGCGCAAATGTCCGATGCACAACTGTCGGTGCACAAATGTCGGTGCGCAAATATCCGGTGCGCAAATATCCGGTGCGCAAATGTCGGTGCGCAAATGTCGGTGCGCAAATGTCGGTGCGCAAATATCCGGTGCGCAAATGTCCGGTGCACAAATGTCGGTGCGCAAATGTCCGGTGCGCAAATGTCGGTGCGCAAATGTCGGTGCGCAAATGTCGGTGCGCAAATGTCGGTGCGCAAATGTCGGTGCGCAAATGTCGGTGTGCAAAAGTCTCTCACCCTCAAAAAACATGAAATAACTCTATTAAAAAAATTATTCTCTAGATGATTCATAGTTATTCAGCAAAACGAGAGCTGATGTGCACTCTGGTTAATCATATAAGTTTTATTTATTTACGCTTTTTGGAAAACCAATTTCATAGTTCAAACAAATTTAAATTAAAAAATCAATAAAAAAATTTAAAAGTTACTCTTGACTATTAGTTTCTATAGCAAAATGTGTGCTTGTGTGTTAATAGAAGTCAAACATCTAAGCACACAATTATGTACATACTAGCCGGAAAAATCTAAGAGAGATATAAAAGTGGTTAAGAAAGAAAATGCATATGTGCTTATTATGTGATAGAAAAGACACACAGTTCTGTGTTCCGATAAAAGTTAACTTTTGATGCTATAATGACTTTATGCAGGGTGTTTCACAAAAAACCGGACACTTTTTTATTTTGCGTTTTCTTATCTTCCCAAAAAGATTTTTCGATGATCTTTTTTTCTGCATATAGCTCGCCTCCTCTAGTTTCTTTTTCGAGTGTTTTTAGAAAAAATTTCGAATTTTACATAATTGAACTTTCTGATTTTTTGACCAAGGTTACCGATAAATTTCTTAAAAAGCTACGTTTTTAAGGCAACATGAAAGATTTTCGACAATATATATGTAAAATATAAGTTAGTGTAAAATAAAGGCTTCTAGTGAGCGGTCAGTCGCTCTATCACATCTGGTACATCGGCCGGGAAAAGTTGCATAAACGCCACCTTTAGATGGCAAATGCCACTTTTTTTGTACCATTTTTTAACTAATGCCACCTTTTTTGCCACCAATTTTTGTCATTTTTAAAGAAAATCCTTTAAAAGCCACCTTTATGGATAAGAATTGTCATCTTTTTTAAAAAGTCATTGTGCATACCTATTTATATGAGCAGATGCCAGTTGGTGACATAAAATCTCTACCAAGGCTTAAGCCTAGGCCTAGGCTTAGGCTTAGGCTTAGGCTTAGGCTTAGTCCTAGGCTTAGGCTTAGTCTTAGGCCTATTTGGCATCAAGCTTCGAAAAATTCAAATTTAATTTTTTGTTAAAATTTTTGAATAAACTTTATCTGTATTCAAAAAATATCCGACATGAGAGATTAGTAAAAAATTTATAACAAATCATTGTGAGCCTCTATTTACATGTCCACAATGCGAAGGATGATGGCAATAATCATAGGGCACATAAGTCCCATATCTGTTCAACTCCTTCAAATTTTCTGCATTATATGGCTTATGTTTATTCTTGATCAACCAAAATGAGTCTTCGGTCAAATTCTAAAAGAAAATTCAAAATTTCGTTTTAATACACAAAACCAACTTTGGCCGCAGAAGTTTGTTCAAAATACAGATGTGTTGCATTGAAGATTTGCATCCGGCTAAAGCCGTAGTTTGACGATCGGAAGGCACTCCATGGCGGTGGGTGCTCGATAAAAGTGTCGGTGTTTTCTTGACAACCAGCAGAGCCGGTGACAACATGGACTGGGGCGGGTGGATCGACATAGGGGCTTTCGGTACCGTTATAGACCTAAATATATGATTTTTGAGGTGGTTTTTGAGATGTGCTGTAGCAAGGGAGCAAGTGAAGTGTCTTCCCGTTCGAAATGGGAAGGGGATAAAATCTAAATCTCCGAGAGGGGAGTCATTCCTGAAGGGAGATCATAGGTCGGCAAAGGGGGGAGTCTCCTCCCTGACCCACGCAACCATGGACCCAAAATTGAGGGGCACCTCATCAAGAGCCTCCTCCCTCCCCCTTGCCGAGCTATGAGGAAGATCATCCACATTTTCTGGGTGGGGGAGGGAAGGGGTCACGCCTTGAGAGAGATCATCCAATTTTCTGAGGGTGTCATGATAAAATTCACATGTGTTTAGACTAGGTTACCGTTCGATTGTATAGCGGAAACATTCGCTCAAAAGTGTGCTCATGAGCCCAAATTTCCAAGTCTACCCCATATTTCCAGAAAACTTTTTCCAGCCCATAAGCATGGATTATTGGAAGTCCGACTCGGACCTGAAATTTTTGTCATTTTAATATTCAATTTTTTCAAATTTTGGCCTTACAATATCTTCATATTTAGTGCAGTCATCGCCATCAAAATCCGAACAATACATAGGTCTATGACCCATTGTGATTATCCAGGGCACTTTGTCTCGGTTTTTGTTGGCTTTCTAAATTTTGGGGTCTACACTCACAAAATGTATTTTTTTCTTCTGTACCATAACTTGAAAGATACTTTTAAAGTTCCCATTACTATAACTTGAAAGATACAGTTTTTAGTACCTTTTGGATTATAGTAATGGGATTTTTGGCACTATAACTTTCGCCACGATAACTTTAGCCATGTAACTTTCGCCACTTTCGTGTCAATAAACACTTAATTTTAGATTAATTGAGTTGCCTGATTTGCAATAAATATGTATATTGACACGAATGTGGCGAAAGTTACGTGGCGAAAGTTAATGTGGCGAAAGTTATAGTTGTTTGGCAACGTGGTGAAAGTTGTCGTGGCGAACATAAACGTGGCAAAAGTTATAGTGCCGAATTTTTTAGTATCTCTCACGTTATGATAATGGGAATTTTTCTCATTTTTACCTCCAAATCTTTTATCAACCAGTGATATTGATTAGCAATCTGACCCCATCCATAATTTGTATAATAATAAAATTCTGTTGAGAAAGCAATAAAATGTGCGTGTCCCAAATCAAAACTAAAAATTTTTTATTTTACTCTGATTCAAGGAGTTTTTAAAAATTCAAATTTTTACCTATAAAATAAATTATGATCAGAATCCGGCATACGAAAACGATTTACAAAATGAGAAAAATTGTATGCATTTTCATGGTTTCCAACAACCGTCATATAGGGGACATAGGCTGCGACTGGTTCGATTTGGCGCATAAATTCGTCTCCGAAATCTCCATCGTTCTAAAAGGGTTCATTCAAAAATTTTTTTTACACATTAAATCCATACAACGAATTTGTCATCGTTGTATTGGTCCAAGTGATTAAAATTAAATGGACATAATATGGGAGCTATTGTGGATCCCAGGATCAAAAATTGAAAAAAACTTTTTCTAAAATTTTTTTTAAATGACATATTTAAAGGTAATTTTATGCGAAAAATCGATTGTGCGCATTCCCAAAGCGTGAAACCCTTTGTTTGACCCTTAAAAATTGACAAATACGTATTTTACCAATATTTTCATATTTATTGACTTTAAACTTATTTTTTCGAATTTTTTGCTGCTTTTTAAGGGTCAAACAAAGGTTTTCACGCTTCGGGAATGCGCGCAATCGATTTTTGCATAAAATTACTCCTAAATATGTTATTTTTGAAAAATTTTTTTGGGTCAATTTTTGACCCTGATCCACAATAGCTCCAAACATTGTTTTTCCATGAAAGTGGTATATACAGTTGTTGTCCGTTTAATTTCAACTCTTGGACCCATACAGCGATAAACGCCGGTTGATTTTTTTTTAAATTTTGTTAACTCATAATTTTGAGACATACAGTATCCATATTATATGCCAAATCTCCAACATGTAAAACCACATCAAAATCACCATTTTGGGCTAATTTTTGGATTTTCCCTAGTGATCTTGCGTTCACATTTCCCATATCACCATAAACGGCATAGCTTTAAAAATATGCAAATTTTAATTAATAAAATTTTTTAATATTGATATTTACCGATAGCCTCCATTGGGCCGTTCTTGTAAGCCAATAAATGAAAAAACTGAACTCCAACCATAATCAGAACCGACTCGATAAACTAAAAGAAGGGCTTTAGTTTTGGACCCTGATTCAGGGAGAGTAAGCGTATTTTAAAAAATTTAAAAATCAGGGTTTTCGTGTCAATACTCCGACTAATTCAAACGAGGTCGAGACGCAATTCGAGACGTTTAGCGTCTCGGATTAGTTGTAATTCGAAATGTCTAGCGCCGCGTTTAGCGTCTCGACCATCTGTTCGAGACGGTTAGCGCGCAGCCTCATACGTGCCTTATGTCGAGAGTTTTCGCTCACTGATCTCAACTCTGGTGCGGCTAGAGAACCCAACTACAGCACTATGGCTGTAATAAAAATAGCTAGTGAATCACGAGTTCGGTCTACCACCTCTGTGGCTAAATATGTTTTGCTATATTGCTAGAGAAGACAATCGCTCGTACGAGAGATTGCCTATCACATGACTGATCTATTAGCTGAGACAATACGTCTCGGTCATAGGATATCATGCTTAAATACTTCTTGGCGTCTGGGATACAGCTAGTACGCTTCATACATACCTGATATTGAGAGTTTTTGCTCTCCCGATCGCAAGTCAATTGCAGTTAGCGAAACCAACTGAAAGGCTAACCCCACCCCAACCCCTCTCCTATAGAACCCATCCGGAAGTCTAACTAAGTTCAACCGGTCCAAAAAACTCCCCAACCAGCCCTGCCGGTTGAGCTTTTATTTTATGATTGTGACTAGCTTACAATATCTTTTCCCGCCTTGAATATTTTCCAAAGTCACCGAATGAATATATCTTTTTGTTTGCTTCGCTCCATTATCAACAAAAAGTGAAGCACTACCACGAACTTCCTGATTCATGCGTTCGATACCATATTCCACAATGGAATCAATCGTATCATCAAACGTCACCCATGTGACTATAACCTTATCCGGGGAGCCTAGAAAGTTTGTATGTAAGCAAGGTCTTAAAGGATCAGTCTACTTTTGGGGACTTCCATGTGAAAGAGCACAAAATTTGGCGCCTGTTTTGCTTCTATGGCACTACTTGAAATCCAACGGTTAAAAGTTTGAACGAAACAAAATTGCGAAAAAATTTTCAAACGAATTTGATCATTGAAACAAAGAGCCTCTCTTTCATATGGATCAACTCCCCAAAAATAGACTGGTCCTTTAACAAGATCTTCAAGGACCGTCTCAAGATTTATTTTGAAGGAGGAGTGAGCGTAAAGAAATGCATGTTCAGATTTTTAAAAATTTCCTAGTTTCGCATTTACAAAAGGGGCTGGATAGAAATTAAAGCCCATTTCAAACCCAAATGCTAAACTTTTTCTTATATGCTGGTAGAGAGTGATCCCGTCCGATCTGACAAGTCAAGCAACGTTGGGCCCGTCAGGTTGGACTCCCTCTCCGCTAGAGTCAAAACTGTTGAATTTCGAAAAAATTTGCCTTATGGCAAACAATTCAAAAGTTTACAAAGTTTCGACTCTATCGGGGATCGAACATCTACGTTCCAGAAAAAGTTTAACATTTGGGGTTGAAATGGGCTTTAAGGGATGGGGTTTGAAACTAAAAACCCGCTTGATACGACCCTATGATCATCTCACCTCCATAAGCCAAATGAACTTGCTCAGGCTGACCATAAAACGGCCCGCTGTTACCATTATTTTCATCAAACCAATGTGGTTTCCGATTTTTATTCAAATGATGGCGATGTGAACAAACTGAACTAACCCAAAAAATCAATAAAAATATAGCAAAATTTTCAACGCTCTTCATATTATCAATATATTAACTAAACGAAAAAACCCAGCTGTTATGGAACTATCAGTCATGAGCGAGTACGAAAACTGATAAGAGTTAAGGTCGTCTGAGGCGACCATGTGACCTCTAGGCATACTTAAAAAAACAGGGAGGTCTTATTTTATGGCATCTATGGAACGATGATAAAGTGTTTTATCATTGAAAAGTTTCAAAATATTTGAATGTTTCGTAATTTTTAAATGAATCAAATTAAAAATATCAAATTTTGACATTCTTTTGAAGTGACCAGTCCATTTTTTGGGAAACTGAGCATAAAATTCTGAGATTTTATTGCTTTTACATCAAATTTAAGTAAAAACAACATCATCTCTGAATAATATAAAAGGTAGAGAAAGAAATCGTACACCATACAAGGCGTGAAGTTCAAACAAGTTATCTGGGGAACTTTATATCAGCGGGGAGGCATTTGTAGGGGTGTTATCCCGAGTTTTCTATAAAACCCAAAAAATGAATTTTAACCACATAAAAATAACTTAACAAGCAGTTTAGCAAGATAATAAATTGAAAATGAGAACGGCGCCACCCCATTTGACTATGGAACATTTGAATAAGATCACATTTCCCCTTCGAAGTTGTACCAAGTTGTGAAATATGCAAATTTCAACTATGGGGCAAATGTCCCATTGGGAAAATCGGATGGCGCTATGAGAACACAACATTTAACTTCAATATACAATATTAAACAAATTTCACAACAATATGACTAAGTATTTTTTGGCTTCCTTCCTCTCTTGACTGGTGCTTTTGAAGTTGAAGTTCCTGGCTGATTTGAATCATCGTCAGTGTTTTTCTTCTGTCGTCCTCGTTTCTTTGGCGGAGGACCATCGGCATTGCTAGTGGTTGATGCCACACTGGTATTCTGAATCGTCGTAGTACTGGGTTTTCGAGGTCGTTTACTGGGCTTTGGTTTATTCAGGATTTCCTCTGGGTTATTCGTGAATTTGCCCTAAAATGATGGATAAAAATATTTTCAAATGAAGGAATTACATCAATATCACGAGTCTTGACTATACCATACTTAACAGCTTCACTTAAACCCGCGCCCAACCATGCATTGTGAATTTCAGTGACGAATCTGTCTTGCGTTGCACGTAGATCAGGAATCAATTTAAGAATCGAGCCCAATTTGCAGACCTAAATGGACTCGATAAATAATCGAATTTTTGAGCTCGAAATTCAGTGAAATGATAAATTTTGAGTTCAAATTTCAGTAAAATATTAGATCTTGGGTTCAAAATCCAGTGAAATATCAATTTTGATCTCAAAAATCTGTGAAGTAACGAATTTTGAGCTCAAAAGTCTGTGAAGTAACGAATTTTGAGCTCAAAAGTCTGTGAAGTAACGAATTTTGATCTCAAAATCCAGTGAAATATCAATTTTGATCTCAAAAATCTGTGAAATGTCGAATTTTGACCTCAAAAGTCTGTGAAGTAATGAATTTTGATCTCAAAAGTTTGTGAAATAACGAATTTTGAGCTCAAAAGTTTGTGAAATAACGAATTTTGAGCTCAAAAGTTTGTGAAATAACGAATTTTGAGCTCAAAAGTCTGTGAAGTAACGAATTTTGATCTCAAAAGCCTGTGAAGTAACGAATTTTGAGCTCAAAAATCTGTGAAGTAACGAATTTTGAGCTCAAAAATCTGTGAAATATCGAATTTTGATCTCAAAAGCCTGTGAAGTAACGAATTTTGAGCTCAAAAATCTGTGAAGTGATAAATTTTGAGCTCAAAAATCTGTGAAGTAACGAATTTTGAGCTCAAAAATCTTTGAAATATCGAATTTTGATCTCAAAAATCTGTGAAGTAACGAATTTTGAGCTCAAAAATCTGTGAAGTAACGAATTTTGAGCTCAAAAGTCTGTGAAGTAACGAATTTTGAGCTCAAAAATCTGTGAAATATCGAATTTAGAGCTCAAAATCCAGTTAAATATCAAATTTTGACATTCTCGCCATCAACTTCATGACCACTAAACACATACTTTAGCATAAGTCATAATCGATTGTACAATACGATTAGATATCTGCACATTATTATGAATAAAGTTAAGCTTATTGGCTAAACGTTTGACTTCATCTGGAGGTCGGGTGAAAAATTCCATAAATGAGCTATTCTTCGACATGAAAAATTCCGTGAAGCGGCGGGATTCTCGAACACAAGTCAAAAGGAGGCGCCTTCCATGCTTTCGAATATCCTAAAAATAATTTTGGTATCCCAAAAATAACGGCACAAATTTTCGAGAATAAACTACACACCTCAATTCTAGAAATAATATTCAAATACATATAACTCTGAGCCGCCATTTCCCATTCATTTATCAAATTAGCAGTACGCATATTTTTTGTCTGCTTCTTATGCAAATTCGCAACAACACTGTTATTCAACTTTTTATAGAGTACAGCATGAACCGCAATAATATTAGTCCTTAAAAATCAGTTTTTGTCATAAAATGTGTATCAAACTGGTTACTCATTAATGCACGGAAATTGGGAATCATTATTTTGACCAACAATTTCTTCGCGATCTTTAAAACAAATAATATCGAAATTGTGCTTCCGGAACAGCTCAACTGGAATCATCTTTGAAAATGAATGTTCGAGTAGCCAAGCGATTGCTGCAATGCGTTCTTTTTCGACTCGAGAGTCGATATAGTGACTAAAAAATTTTTGTGTAAAATAAAAAAATTTTAACAAAGTAACGTATGCCCAACAACTTCCTGCCAAAATTAGAAAAAAAATCGATTTTACAGTTCTGAAACGTCCCTTCTAGTGAAATACATAAGCTCAAAAATCTGTGAAATATCGCATTATGAGCTCAAAATTTGTCAAAATACCGAATTTTGACCTCAGACATCAGTCAAATTCAGTGATTGTGTAGTAAATCAAAATATGATTAAATGTCTATGCACATAAGATAACATTAAAATAACTACTAACTTCAATATTTTCAGACATTCTTTATTCAAAACCGACTTATCGACATCTCCACGCTCTGTCCAATCCCTTGCCAAATAAGCAAGCGCTGTTTCGGCTACAAAAATACTTTTAAAATACACTATTTTCACAAATAGCACTACCATATCGCTCATCACTATCACCAATATTGACTTTCGTAGAACCCAATTTCAACACTTCCAATAATGCTGAACCAGTTTCAATCGTAGGTGCAAATTTAGCGATTTCCAAAAAATATTCTACGACAGGTGTAATGGTATCTTCACCTCCAGCAGAGGCTCTGGAATCATCGTCGATGAAATTGAAGCCAGTAGATCGGGTTTTTGATTTCTAAAAAAAGAGAAAATTAGTCATTTGAACAAAAACTGACATCAGTTAAATTGAGTGGCTGTTTTGAAGCATTGAAAACATTAATCGATTTGCATAATTGGCTCAAGATACTATGGCGAAGATCGGTTCTTGAAAAGCTGTCATCGATGTGGTCAGGGTCTACTTCAGTTGAAAGATCTTTGCTGAAAAATGGTTTGATAGAATTTTGAATTTGAAGTAAAAGAAAATATCAATTTTTGGGCTCGGAGTAAACAAAATTTTGCCGTGCGTTTTTACACACCTCTGAAAAACCCGAGCAAAAATCTGTACAATCATTTTGAAACAGCTCATGAACAGCTTGTCACTATCAGTAAATTTATTCGGATTCCTATCTTGTGGTGGGTTCTTGATAAAGTGGTCAACACATTGGTTGTTGAGGAGTTCAAAAAGCAACGGAGTCAATAACGCAATATTTTTCCAAATTGTCTCTTTGCTTCCATAGTCGAGAGTAGCATGAGGAACCGGTGGATCCACCTAAAAAATGCGTAAAATTAAAACTTTAACAGATTTAGATATGGGCTCCAAAAATGAGTTATTTTATCTCTGAATGGAAAACAAAAATCAAATTATAGATATTCCAACTTACTCCAAATCCAATTGGCACTTGTTTCCCAGGAGTCGGAATAGCGTATTTCAATAACAAGTGTAAATTTTCCACCAAAAATAAAATACGTGATCTTTTCAAATGGTTGATCTAAAATTGCAAACATGTAAATTTTGAATATAAAAAATGCCGACCTCAACTAATCGGACAATGGTACTCAAATTCAATGGTGTGAAGTACCATCGAAGTTTCTCAACATTAACAGAAACTTGTTTCGGTTTTGGCAATATGAAATCCCAAAAGTCGCTATTTTCATCAAGATTTGGATCATTTGGGCTAATTGCTCGGCTTTCATCCACTTCCTATAAAAATTAGGAAATTTTAGAAAAATTGTCAAAATTATCTATGCTGGAAACTTTCTCGAAAAGAAAAATATCAGACTAGTAAAAATGACAGAAAAGAAGTTGCCACAGCAGGAAAATTTCCACCAATGCCAAAGGCGAGATAATTAACTCATTGGAACTGTTTCCGCAGTTGCAATTGTTCGTCTGTGGCAACTTTCTGCGGTGGCAATCTTCCTCAACCCATTTTAATATAATTTAAATATCATGCAAAAAGAAGATGATTCCGGCCGGGATCGAACCGGCGACCTTCAGTGTGTTAGACTGACGTGATAACCACTACACCACGGAACCATTCAATAAAGTAGCCGTTTAGCACATCTATGTATCTAGAAGAATATGCACATAGTGTGCTAGGCGCTCAAGATAAGGTCAAAGAACATTTAGATAAGGTGTAATAAACGCAAAAAATGTATATTTCGTATTTTAGTTTTTTAAATATGCAAACTTTTTAAATATATAGAAAAGTAAAAATTTTAATACTTTAAATTCTTTTAAGCTAAAAATATATCCAAAAATGTGGCACTATCACGTTTTTTATTTGAATTTTTTCTCAAAAATTCAAATGATTTTGCCATTCTTATGTAAGATTTATACTTGCCGCGCCGCGTAGCATGCTGCTGCGGCATGCCTCGGCATCAAAATGCAATTTTTGAGAAAAAATTCGAATAAAACACATGAAAAAAGTAAGCATGAAAAATCAAAAACGTGAAAAAGTAATAATGCTACAAATGTTAGTCCAAGAAAATATATGCCCAAATAATTACATTTCTTTAATTGAGTAGTTTTTTCTTTATAGTTGAGTAAAATTATGAGCACAGATGATTAAAAAATAGCATTTTTTGGGGGGGGGGAAATGACTAACAAGGGATGGTCCCAACTTGCCAATCACCAAAATTTTTCAAAACAAGTGCAAAAAATATGGTGAAAAATTAGCTGTCGCTTGCTTAATTTAAAGGGCGAGGGGGACTTACCGAGAAACGCATTTTAACTATGCCAATCAGTACATAACCCCCATTTAATAACCGAAAAGCACGAAAATGATAATGAAAAAATTTGAAAACTTCATCTTCAACTCGAAAAATTCTTGAAAATGACCATTTTACACTATTTTCATGTAATTTAGAGCTAAAAATCACTCAAAAATATTTTCGTTTGTCGGAA
>JAQGCP010001222.1:0-12989 GCA_034699885.1 Acrobeloides thornei | reverse complement strand
ATATAAGGATCCACGTTTCTTTTCGTTTCAATATACACGTTGCCTGATTCAATAAAAAGTTCCGTGGTAGCCAAAAAAATTTCGACTATATTTTTTGCATGTTTTGGCAGAGTTACTATTCCCCTTGTTGACTTTCAAAATAAAAAACTAACTCGAAATCTTCGATTTCATAACAAGATTATAATTACAAAGGGTAAGATCCGGAAAAAGAAGGCCATCATTAGGGACCACAACAGTAACTTGTGTCAAAGTTGGTTTAAGATGATAGCTCCATAACAATATCCCACTCTAAAAAGCAATCCGAAAGGAAATAGTAACGATTAAGTATCTCATTGAACGTGAAATTTTTCGAAAAATTTTTTCATCATCTAGAATTAACCCCTCTAGAGGTAATTTTAAAAAATAGTAATTTTAAAATTACCCTTCTAGGGGATAATTTTATGCAAGGAATCCGAATTTTACATTTCCGAGGCCGAAAAATCTTTTCCGAATCAAAAGGGTATTTATATGACGTATGGCCTTCTTTAGGGCCACATTTTTGACAAGAATCACATACCATAGGCCATATAAATAGCCTTTTCTTGATTCGGAGAAAGATTTTTAGGTCTCAGAAATGCGAAATTCAGATTCCCCGATAAAATTACCCCTTGAGGGGTCAATTCCAGATGAAAAAAATTCGAAAATTTTCACGTTCAGTGGGATACCTAACCGATACTAGTTCCATCCGAATTACCATTTCATTCAGCTTACATGAGTCATAAACATAGACAAGCACGAAATCACTACAACGCACCAAAAGATTCTCGATGGCCACGTGTTCGAGTTATATATTCGAACCAAACCATGATAAGTGGTCAATCCGGAGAACTCTTTTGCCTCATAGTCATAGATATGCAAATAAATCCTTTCATTACGAACAACCGACTCGGAATTAATTTCCTCTAAATTAGACTCTCCAAACGACTTCATTTCGAATTCATAAAAGATAATTGGATTCAAAAAAATTTTCACAACTGATAAGAACCTGTAAACCAATCGATATACTGGCTACATGTTTTATTAATATAATAAAAAAATTGAACATAAACTGTATGTAAATAATAAAGCTCACTTAAAAATAACAACAAACCGGAAATTTATAAAAACAAAAATATGGCGATGGAAATCTTCTTGACAAAAAATATTTCTCGTTGCTAATTTTTTCAAACGATCATCATTTTTAATGCCATTTTATAAAAAACGGGAAAAAATGTTGACGGGAAAAAATTTCTTGATTTCGAGAAATTTCCGAAATCGGGAAATTTTTTTCCATTCAACCCTATCAAATAGTATTAAAAATCATTAAAAAAGGATAGACATAAATGCATCAGATCATAATGCAAGAAAAAAATCTCAAATCACAAAGTAAAAAATAATCTTCAAAAAAATATTAGAAATTCAAAATAATTATGCTTAATCACAGAAAAACATATTGATATGGAATTTTCTTAGCTGACGACCACTTTTGAATTTCTAGCGATCTTATAGCTTAGGAATAGCAGCTTTGAGAGCTTGATCGAGATCAGCAATGAGGTCTTCTTTATCTTCACATCCAACAGACAATCTGATTAGGTTATCCGTAATTCCAAGTGCCGCTCTATCTTCAGCCGGCACAGAAGCATGAGTCATTACTGACGGAAGTTCTGCGAGACTTTCATAACCACCCAAAGATTCGGCGAGGATAAATATCTAAATTTATCATGTTATATACATTTACTAGTAGGCGTTTTCAAGGGTTTTCGGTTCTTGGAAAAGATTGTAATTTTCAGTTCTTTTTGTCTTAAATTTATTTCCCATCATTTTATTGATACATAAAAACTCTTTTTGAGTACTCGTTCACGATTACCGACACACATCTTTGGTGTTTGAAACTAGAGTGTAAAGGTTAAACAGCGATATCAGAGCACAATCGCACAAAGTCGGCGCTTCTTTTTCAACAAAAGCAGACAACACATGGCCAACTTTTTGTATAGTTTAGTTTTAGCACGGAAATTGATAAAAAATTCGATTTATTTTTTGCTCTTTTCAACGAATAAAAATAATCAAAATGGACAAATCGAGTGATTTTTTGTTAGAAAAGTCGTTTTTTTCAATGAAATTGTAATCTACGACCAAGAAAATTGCAAACCACGAAATTTAACGATAACTTCAAGTAATTTGTTATACTTCTTAAAATCGAATTTTGCTCAAGAAATGAACAAAAATCGAAATTTTTGTTCCAAAATCGAATTTTTAAAACCCCAGATACATTGAAAATTAAGATTGGAATTGAAAATCTCACCTTTAAATTAGACAAGAATTTCCGAGATTCTTCAAGACCGCCTCGAAGGTAGAAAGAAAGCATTCCACTCATTCCTCTGGCTTGTTTCATATGAATTTTATGTTGAGGGTGGGATTCCAATTGGGGGTACAACACCCTTTCAACTCTTGCGTTTTCTTCCAACCATTTGGAGACAGCCATAGCGTTTTCCATATGAGTTTTCATCCTTAAATGGAGGGTTTTGATTCCACGGTTCACCAAATAGCAATCAAAAGCAGAGGGGACTGCACCAACAGCTAAAAAAAGATCACAATTACACAAAATAAGAGAGATAGAGTATGCTATAGCCCTTCTCTTCAACGAAATTCGGCCACTAGGACATTTTACAACGGGCATTTTACAACGAAAAAGCGGACAACATTTCACAAGAATGTTCTATTCTAATATATAAACAAAATAATTTTGTAGTGTTCAATAAATCGCTTCAATATCGAGATTTTATTGAAATTCAGGGAACTTTTTTCCGTCGTAAAACGTCCTAAAGCCCAGGGTTGCCAAATTGTGACCTCATGGGCAGGGCTCGGAATGTTATGTTGATTTTGACTATGCAAAAAACATGTAACCTTACCTAATTGCATGAAAAACAAGTGCTGGTCCAACTTCTCATCATTTGTAATAGCAGCACCCATGACTACATCGGAGTGGCCATTTATATATTTGGTTATGGAATGAACGACCACATCAGCTCCAAGATTCAAGGGTCTTTGAAAATACGGACTCATAAAGGTGTTATCAACGACAACTAAGATTTCTTGATTATATTGCTTAGCCAATTGGGATACTTCGGCAATATCGACGACTTTGAGCAATGGATTCGAAGGGCTTTCAAGCCAGATCATCTATAAATAAAAAATTAAAACTGTACATTTTTTACATTTACGTATTTTTCAATTTTAAGGGTCAAACAAAGGTTTTCGGAAATGCGCGCAATCGATTTTTCGCGTAAGATTATCCCTAAATATGTCATTAAAAAAATTTTTTCGATTTTTGACCTCGGGTGACCCCCTTTAATCCACAAAGCCCCAAATTTTTTTACGAGAAATAGCGAATTTTTACACATCCCTACAGAACTCCATTAAAATAAATTCAAATTTAACACACCTTAGTATTTGGCCTGAAGGCTTTCTTAACTTCATCCACATTTGTAAGATCAACAAAGGAAACTTCAAGACCATGGTGTGGCGCCGAAACTTTTCTTAAGTAACGTTGTGTACCTATAAAACAAATGTTTAGAATGTGGTGTGATATTTTTTTTCTTTTTTCACTAAAACTATAAAAGAATCAGTCTGTGTCAGCCCAGACACATCATTGCTCATAGTATTGGTCATCGATTTATAAGCTCTAAGACTAATGGCGCACAAAATACCAAAATATTCCCAATCGGAGATAAGCCTCTAGTAGTCAACGAATGGAAATACTTTCTTTAAACAATCTAATGAGTTTTCCTGAGTCATTTCCAAACGATGAATGAATAGATGAAAATTATTTTGATAAAAAACATTCGATTTTGTTTGCATGAAAAATCAAAGATTACGTTTTCATGATTTTGTTGTTTTTGCGCATTTAATATGGAACCATGTGGCAAAGACCAAAGAATTTGAAAGATAAACGAAAGGATGACGAATGACCCTATGAATTTTGATTACAATCAACACTGATCACGAGCAAACAATTAAAATGTGAAGTTTGACGAGTCACCAAATATACGTCAGTCATGTGATGCTTATTCTTTGGTTAGCTAATGAAGCCCACGCTTATAAAAAGAAATGGAAAATTATGCTACACTATGAGACATAAAACCTATTCTACTTTAAAAAATCGATTTTCTCGGCGGTCTTAAACCCAAATTTCAATAATAGTTGCATTTTTTCTTGTCTAACACCATCACTTGCTTGCTTAGCTTTCCGGTTGCTAAGCCTTTGATCGATAAATGCCAAAATTCTACCTTTATCGTCTTTTAAAAATTATTTTCCTTTCGTCATTTTAGCTGAAATGACGTTAAAGACCGCCGAGAAAATCGATTTTTTTAAAGCGGAATAGATTTTGTCTCACAGTTATTCATTATACAAATACAAAAAAAGACCAACGAGCATGGAAAGACTTCAATAATAAGCTTTTAATTTTTTTTTAACGCCTACATAATTATTAATTTTTTCTAAATTTGATGAAAATAGGCAAACAATTGCATCATTTGGAAAAATCCCCCACACAATCTCTTATCCTATTAACTACAAAGATGTTATTGACCTAAACAAGTTCTTCCGATAGAAGTTTAAGGCGTAAAACCGCATTCAGCATAAAGATAATTAATCCCGCCAAATCAGCAGTGCAAGATTGACGAATGAGTAGAAAAGTTGTAAGGAAAATTTAAACAGCACAACAAGGAAGTGAACAAAACAAAAAATCTAAGCAGTTTCCATCAAAACAAATTTTGGATATAATCTTTAAAAAAGTATAAATAAAAACATACCTCCGTAAACATCATCTGAGCAAATGACATGATCACCAACTTTAAGAACATTAACCAAAGACATTGTTGTGGCCAAACCACTAGCAAAAACTCGGCCTAAAATTTCAAGGATTCTATTATTGCCAAGACTTTACAACTTACAAAAAAGCCCATCTTCTAAAGCAGCAATATTCTCCTGAAGAACATCTCTGGTTGGATTTCCAGCTCGTGAATAATCATGGCCTTTAGGCTCTCCTGGGTTACCTTGTTTATAGGTTGTAGATAGAGAAATTGGAGGGACAACCTGATGCATGTCCCATTTCTCGGGCTCTTGACCAACATGAATAGCCGCAGTACCAAATCCTTCAAAAGTTGTGGTGGCCATATTAATTAAGGCAGAAGTTGACAATAAGGCTTTATCTAAAAAAACATTCGATCAACAAGGAAACAAATTTCAGGCGCTTCAAAATGAAAACTACATAACGAAACTACATTTTAGGCCAAGCATTGGAAATTTATATAGCAATGTTGGGAAAAATAAATTCCACCCGACTGAGACGGGCCCCGCCCATTTTCTCTAACAGTCGACAGCCAGCCATGTGGCGATTCGGACAGCCGTCAAACGAAACAACGTGCTTCTTTTTTTTATTGAATGTTAAGGAAGGATAACGCACAAGAAAAAGATACTATGTAATACTTTTCTTAGCTGCAGCATTTTTTAGGAAAGAAGCTAATACAGATCAATTTAAAGGAGGGGGTATCTTTTATGGTCGAGTAGAAAATTTAAAAAAAAGGTCTTTCTAGGGATAACTTTATGCGAAAATCGATTGCGAGTATTCCCGAAGAGTGCTAACATTCGAATTTCACCGGGAAACCGGCTGTCTAGGGGTTTTTCTAGACGGGGAATCGATTGCGCGCATTCCCGGAGCTTGAAAATTCTTTCCTGACCCTGATTCAGGGAAATAAAAGTGTGTATTGAAGCGAATTTTCATATTTTCGCTTATACTCTTATTTCCCTGAATCAGGGAAGCATTTTCAAGATTTTGGAAATGATTTTTCGCATAAAATTACATCTAGTAAGTCATTTTTGCAATAATTCATAAAAAATTTTTCGGAGATGCTGCTGCAAGGTTTACTCCCGCTTTAAATAGGCATAAAAACACAAAATAAACAAGTTCCGACACATTTCCGCTCAAAAACACTGGTACTTATGCACTATCACCTCTGGGGGGATTTTGCATAAATCTATGCAGAATCCCACCCCAGGCTGAAAACAAAAAAAAATCAATTTTTCATCTTTTTTAGGCTTTGATTTAGGCTTAGGTCTAAGCCTAGGCCTAAGTCTAAGCCTTTAGCCTAAACCAAAGCCTAAAAAAAGATGAAAAATTGATTTTTTTTGCTTTCATCCTGGGGGGATAGTTCATAAGGGCCGCCACTAATACGTTCGGACGCCGAATTCCCGAACGCGTCCGAACGCCTTAAAATTTAAAATTTTTGAAAAATTTGTCCGCTAATAGATAGAACTTTTTATGTTTTATCTATTAGCGGACAAATTTTTCAACAATTTTAAAGTTTAAGGCGTTCGGACGCGTTCGGGAATTCGGCGTCCGAACGTATTAGTGGCGGCCCTTAGGGACTGGTAGGCTGTGACCTCTTCGAAGGTTCGGTTAGTCTGGACTAGGGTTTGATAAGCCGGGCGCCAGCCCATGCTCCGAGCTAAGGTTTTTACGCTCCTAGAAAGATGGACTGGGGAAAAATTTTTGTGGCACGAACGAGGTACTGCCTTTTCCACACCTACTTTGACAAAAAACAAAAGAAGCTCTAGAAATTCTCAAAACTCCTTTTAGGAACAAACTCATAAGGTTACGATTGCTTCCACTCTAGGGATAGAAGATGCCGTGGGAAGACTTATATCATACCAAGACCATAATGTCCAGTACTATATAGCAAATGAATCGGTATAGTTTAAAAAAAATATTAAAAGTACTCTAATGGCGTCGTAGCCAGCCTCTTAGAATGGGAAGAGAACCTTTTCAAACAATTTTTTACTTTGGTCCTTCCTTATTTTTTTTCGAAAATTTCTAAAAGTTTGGGAAAAAACATATAAAGGCAATTTTTTGAGTTTCGCCGACATCGCGAAATTTCTTTTGAAAAACACCTATTTTTAACCTGAAAACGCTCAGAAATTTTATATTTTTGACGAAAATTTTGTTGAAAGCTTTGAGTTAACGCATAAACCAGCGCCGCAGGCGATATTTTTTGAAAAATGCTTATGCTGAAACTGATCAGAAAATGACTAATTTTTGGTTTAAAAAATGCCACATTTGGGGATTTATTGTTAAAAAATTGGACAATTTTGGTTTAAAACATTAGTTAAAGAAAAAATCAGCTTCGCAGGCGAATATTTTTTGAGAAATGCTGGTTTTTAAGCTGAAAATGCTCAAAAATTACAATTTTTGTAGAAAATATGGAAATTTTTCGACCTTTTTGATAAAAAGAAGAGGAAATTTTGATCATTTTTGGTGAAAAATCATGGGGACCATTATGATTTTTGAAAAATTTGGACAAAAACATAAGATGGGGCCATTAGAAAAATTTTTTAATTTTTCCAGGGGGGAACCACACCGGGTTCCCTCATAGATGGATAAGAGGTCATAAAACCCCTCACGCGGCACCCTCTTTAAAGGAAATTTTTGCCTTTCGGCGCCCCTCTCCACAAAATTTGATGTTTTTAAAAGAAATAATTGAAAAAATAGGGTATTTTTTGTATAAAAAATGCTAAATTTTTGATAAAAATACCCTATTTTTTCGAAAATTTCAAAACATAAGGTAGGACCCTTACGTTTTTTCGGCTTTTGGCCCCGCCCCCCCCCATTTTTTGGGGCCTTCGTCTCAGGGGAATGGTCGTAATTACGGCTCCTATCCATGTATGGTTTCCCTTAGCTACTCCACTGGTACACATGCTCAAATTTTAGGGCCAAATTCAACAACATGTCATGATGGATAATAATGGAAATATGCAAGTGGATCAAATGGATAAAACTTCAGCTTTGATTTGCCTAGTAAGTCTCAAAAAAATACTGGACCGAAAAAGCATACAGTTTTGCGAGAAAATGAAGCAAGGGACTTGGACGAAGACCAGCGAAAAATTGTCTAAAAGCAAATGCAAAATTTTTTGTATTTATATGGGTTTCGAACTCGCGCCGGTCATAGTTAAAAGACGCTCTTTACCATTTCACTATTGATTTGTAAAATTTTTCTTCTATCCTTTTTAGATATGCGAAGGCCAAGCAAATGGCATACATTTTGGAGCTATGTCATGTGCTGCATGCAATGCATTTTTTCGGCGTTCAGTCGCTGAAAACCGTAAATATGTATGCCGAAAAGATGGCAACTGTGTTATTAATTATGGTATCTATCTAAAGAGTGGCAAGAAAAAAGATTTTTAAAATTTTGGGCGTTTTTTTCCAATTTTTACCAAAATAACTCTATATGGGGGTTTCGTTTGAACGAATTGCCGAACCTTGAAAACGCTTCTCTGACCCTATGGTTTTTAAAACATTTGGTTTTCGGTTTCCCCACGCTAGTTATTTTGTTAAAAATTTGAAAAAAATTGTCTAAAAACCACAAAAATCTTTTTTTTTGGCCATCCTGCATTTTTTAACTTGAAACAATTTTTTAGAAGTTCGTTGTTTTTGCCGCGCTTGTCGCATGAAAAAATGTTTAGAGATGGGAATGGATCCAAAAGGTAAGATATCGAACCGATTTAAAAATGGTTTAAAAGTTTTTAGCTGTACAACCACATCGTGACGCAATTGGAAAGAAACCCCCCACAAAAAATCCTAAAGTTATAACACCGACTGTGAAGCCTTTAAAGTAGGTTTTGCAATAAGGATCTCCCATTAATTTTTTCCCAAAAATGTGAACATAAAATAGCAATAAAAATGACAATCCATTCTTTGTTTTTTTAGCGAGCTAGAACGTAAACCTATTTCAATATCTCCAAAACCATACTCATTTGGGACCCAAACAGCAGCTCGAGCTTCTGTTGAAATGCCTAATACGAACATCGTTGTTCGTTCTACCAGTCATAGTGTTTCACCACCTCTTATGTCACAAACGCAACCCATGAATACTAATTTTACTAGAGCCCCTCAAGTGGTAACAGATGCCGATGGGAACCGATTTTTGTTGTATGAATACACTATGGAGGAAGAAATGGCAGAGAATGAGCTAAATCAAGATTATTCGCATGAAGTTTCGGATTATCCTATGGAATCCAGTGAACCTAGCAAGGTACAATGGAAAATTGTCTAATTTTACCCTGGTATTTTCGAAAATTTTGGGCAAAAACATAAGGGAGACCAATTTTTGTTGAGCTTTTCAAAAAATTTACAAAAATCACTTTGGTCTCCTATTATGTTGTTGTGAACATTAAAGTAACGTAAATTTTCTGGTAAAATAGTTTTACACTTTGACTGATTCTTTATAACGTATTTTTTCTAACGCACCTTTTTAGATAGATTTGCAAACACCATCAAAGTCTCCGCCAAAACCAAAACTAACCAAGCTAACTCCAGTCAAATTAAATCGATCTGTGATCTCAGAACATTATACGCCGAAAGAAACCCCATCGAATTCATTCTTGGGCAAAGAATTGTTGGACGATGAAAACATCCTCAAAACATCTTTGGCTGCTTACAAGTCTCTACGAGAACGAAGAAGACTACATTATTGCCCGAGAACGTTGCGAGCAATTTTTGGAAATGTCGAACCGGAGTTTAATCTAGTCCATGGTGGATCTTATTTCCAAAAAGATCGTTGCGTTACAGAAGCGGCATTAATAGCAGAGTATATCAATAGTATCAAGCCATTTTCGATGCTTAGTCTTGATGACAAGGTATTTCTGACATGGGGCAACAGTGACGTAGCTAGATCCCTAGCTATGGGGGCACTTTTTGGTGAAATTTTTTGGGCAACATATGTGTATTTTTTGGGGGTAAAAATAGCCATTTTTGACGATTTTTAGTGAATATATATCTTTTTTAGCGAAAAAATAGCAATTTGTTTCAAAATTGGAAAACATAATGGGGGACCCTTAGTAAAAATTTTTAATTGAACAGGGGCACTTTCCCTCCCCCGTGGCTATGCCACTGTGAAGCAAAAAAGTTAGATCTGATTTTTAGGTAGCTCTCGTTAAGAGCTTCGGTCCACGTTTTGCTATAATAGAAAAATACTACATCACCTATCAACATCGTGGCCATGAAACCAATCGAATTTATCATCAGGACTATACTTATTATGACATTTCGGATGAAAAAGCGTTTCTTTCTGGATCAGCCAATCCGGAAGATCCCAAGCATGAAAAAGGTTCACCTAGTTCGAAAAGCAAACCCAATCCTATGGTCGGGCCGGCAACTATGCGCGAACTGAATTTACCATATATGAGGAAGGCGTTGAAAAATATTGTTGGCTCAATGGTGGCGGTTGGTATGTCAGATGTGGAGTTTGTTGCGCTGACTTTGACTTTGCTTTTTGATCCTGGTATGTTGACCCAGAGCACTCCTCGATCACTTATGCACTTTCCAAAATTTGTAAAAAATTGTTTTTTAGCCATCCAAGGCGTCAGCGAAATAGCCAGACGAGTGATCTCCAGCGCAAGAAATCGCGTTTATGAAGAATGGATGGCATATTATGTTCATACTAATGTGCCTAACGGTGCTGAAAAAGTTGGGAACACTGTTCTTATTTTATCTGAACTTCAGGTTTAAAAAATTTTTAATTTTCGCTCTTTTTAAAGCGATTTTTAGGAGTTGACTAATATGGGTTCGCAAAATTTTCATATGGTCCGCCTTTTTGGAATTGCTGAATATGATGAACTCCTTAATGATTTATACATGTAGTTCAATTTTCAGGATATTGTTTTATGTTTGTCTTATGTTGATTAATTTCTTGTGATTTACTCAATAAACTTTAATTTTTAAAATTAAATTTAAAAAATGTTAATCAATGATACAAAAAATGGTACTAGGGCAATTAGCAACGAAGTAACAATTTTTACTAGGGCTGAGCGTTTTGCGGGGCTTTCGAAACCCCGCAAAATGGACCGAAAGTCCTTAATTTAGAGCCGGTTTTTTAATTCAAAAATTTGTATAATAAAACGAATTTTTTCAAACGATAGGTTTGGCGTTTTATTCAAATGAACACTTTAAAAAAAATGAATTTTTGAGATTTTTTAACTGTGTAAATTAATATGTGCAATACAGAACCTTTTTAATGCGAATTTTACGAAAGGATAAATTTGTGCATAGCATAAATCTGTGTGAAAAATCCTTAATATTAGTGGGGTGTGTAAGATCCTAGTGCCGAAAGAGTAAAACCGTCTTGACGCCAATATGCAATTAGTGCTTATCTCGAATCGTT
The DNA here is from genome assembly GCA_034699885.1 of Acrobeloides thornei. NCBI lineage: Eukaryota > Metazoa > Nematoda > Chromadorea > Rhabditida > Cephalobidae > Acrobeloides > Acrobeloides thornei. Next base: position 1,758 of record JAQGCP010001222.1, on the reverse strand, counting down.
GAGACGAATTTAGTAGAGGCCCTCAGGCAACTGCAATAAAAAATGAATTTCAATATCAGAGGGGGAGGCAAAAGTTCGGGACAAACGACCAAAAGTTCGGGGACACCCGACAAAAATTTGGGGATTTTACCCCTGTCGGATTTTGCGTTTTTTATATTAAAAACACCGAAAAACGCAAAATCTGACAGGGGTAGTGTCCCCAAACTTTTGTCAGTCTGTCCCCGAACTTTTGCCCCCTGATAAAATTGCATATTGAAACGATTAGCAGGACATCATTTCAATCGTTTCAATAAAAGCAATTTTATTGAAATTACGGCAACTTTTATTACAGTTGCTTGATTCAATCGTTTCAGTTACGTTTCCGAAAATTTGTGCAACCCTGGCGATCTATATTCGTTGAGAAAAATCTATTGAATCTATTTGAGATGTCCTAGAGCCTTTATTTTCTATGTTTATTTTAAATTTTTAAGGCCAGCACTATGTTTCGAAATTTGAATCATATTTTTTTGAGAACTTTGGCTAGGCCTTTTCTATTTCAAATCTTGCCACATCAAAAGAGCCCCATGTATTTGGCTTTTGGATCTTTGATTTCATATGGAAATGTTCATCTAACGAGATTTTTTGCTGATAAAAGTGAGAAGGTCAGCTTTAATTTTATAGAATGTTTATATTTCTTTATAGCCGAAACGATTTAAAGAGCTTTGTAAACCAAGTTTGTTTAAAATTGGACCGAAGAAATTTATTTTTCATCTACATGAAGACCTATTTGATAAATCTATCCTCATTTGTATAAGCCAGGTTGGGTTTTTACCTTGATGACATTTTGACCAATTTTTCAGCTCAATCGAATGTCTCAAATGGCACAGGATGTTTGGATAAGTGTTCCAGCAGTGAAAATTTTGGTTAAGAAATTGGTGGAAGTGAGTGAAGTTGTTGAGAAAATTGAAGGTGCGCTTTATTTATTCTAAATTAAATTGTAATGTTTGTGAGATGTATGTATGTATGTCCAGTCGATCTCGGGAATGTTCGATTTAAACGGACAGTACCATTTTAGAGGACGATGAAGTGTAAAATATATAACAAAGAAAAAAACGGGAAGCGTACCTCGGACGTGCTGCTCGAAAAAACCTCGAGCATATTAGTGCTCAGCCCCGGTACTTAGTGTTAATTTAAATTATTTTTAGGAGACACATTGAAAAGAATGTGGCCTGATAAGGTATTATTTGAATATGGCTTTTTGGATTGCCAAAGGACTTGTGAAATAATGTTGAAATTGTTACGCGCAAAAAATGACTGGTTTGGAAAATTTGATCTAGAAATTACATGCGAACATCTCCTTGATGAGGTATTGATTGAAATTTTTATTTGATCAATAGCAGTAGCCAGGACGGTCAGATTTACTTAATTTGACCCTAAAATCTTTTAAGTACTTAATTTTTACTCAAATCGGTGATTTTACTTAATTATCAAAGTCCTAAATTTCCAATTTGTCAACAAAAAAATGCCAAATTTGACATTTTTTAATACAAAAAATCTTATGTTTATGGACCCCCACGAAATTTTTTCTGGATACACTACTGCTATTGACTCATATTTTTTAAGTCAAATAGATCAATGGTTTTGGTTCCATCAAATGTTATCCATTTATTTCAAGACAAGTTGACAGAGATTCTCAACAAACATGTAAAATTGCAAGAAGTTTGTGTAATTTAATTTTTGTATTCATTCTTAATTTTTTTAGCCTAATAGACCACAGGC
>JAQGCP010001221.1:0-12989 GCA_034699885.1 Acrobeloides thornei | reverse complement strand
AAAGCGGCGCACATGAACATCACACAAGTTGGGAAAAAGCCAAACTATTTTAGCGCGCTTTTAAGCAGGGCATAACATCTCCCCCTGTAAAAAAAAATTTTTAAAACACGAAAATATGAGCAACGAGTTGTTCTTCGAGTCGTCGTTGACGCTGGCGTTCTTGATCTTGCTTTCGAGCTTGAGTTGGATCAAAATGAACAACTGGTTTTCGGTTTCGCGGTGAACGTCGACGTATGAGTTCGGTTTCAGGCGATTTATTTCGGATGTGAGAGGGATCTTCAGCTTGAAAGGGTTTTGGATCTTGAGAGTTAAGAACGATGGGATTTGGTTCTTGTGGTTGACGATCCACATTGTTAGGCTGACGGAAAACTTCCATAAATTCCTCAAAATCGAGGTTAGTAGGAACTTGAACATTACCCGTTTTGTTTGGGCGCAGTTGATTGGCATGTCGGAAGCATACACCACGTGCACCATTGATCTGGTAGAGTACATTTCCACGTTTTTGAGTAACAGTAGCATCGAACCAACCAATTTTGTGCGGATTTCGGAAATCCATGGCATGCACTAGATCACCAATTTCGAACTTTCGAGTTTTAGCACCATGTTTACGGTTGAATTGAGATTCCATTTTGGTGTCTCGAAGAGAAGCCTTCTTAGTTTCGAGAGTTGGCTTGAGTAAATCGAAGGTAGTTCGAATTTTTCTTCCGAGAAACATTTCGGATGGAGTAGCGCCACCCAGAGCTTGATTAGGAGTATTTCGATACATGGAGAGGAAAATTTGTAGATTATCATCGAGAAGAATTTTTCCTTTCATCTTTAGCATAGCTCGTTTGAAGGTGTCGACAAAACGTTCGGCTTGTCCATTGGATTGAGGATGGTAAACCGGTGTTTTGGTATGAAAAATCCCATTTGCATCACAATAGGCTTCAAATTCATTCGAAATATAAGCAGCACCATTGTCTGAGACCAAATTTCTTGGATTACCAAAACGTGAAAATACTTGAGTGAGGTATTTGATAGTTGTTTTGGTCGTCATGGAGGAAGTACGAAACACTTCGGGCCATTTGCTGTAGGCATCAACGAGTACTAAGTAGTAAGATCCTTCAAATGGTCCAGCATAATCTATATGGATGCGACTGAAAGCTTCATTTTCTTTAGGCCATGAGTAGAGAACACTTTTTCTTGGCGATTTGAGCTGCGAAATGCAGGAGGAGCAAGAGCGCACAAGATTTTCGATATCAGCGTCGATTTTAGGCCAGTAGACGTAGCTTCGAGCAATGGCTTTCATCCGGCTTATTCCATCGTGAGAAGAATGAAGTTGCTTCAAAACTTTTTGCGATAAACTTTTTGGAATAACAACTCTTTCACCAAATAAAATACAACCACCAATAGTTGATAGAGAGTCTTTCCTAGCGTAGAATGGAAGAAGTTCAGATTCTGGTTTTTGAGGCCAACCAGAGAGAAGATTTTCTAGAACCTTTTGAAGTGTAACATCTTTTTGAGTATGAGTTTTAACTTCTTCAGCAGTTACTGGGATAGTTTGAAAAATGCTGGTAAAAATGGCTGAAATCTCCGCTTCAGTTTCAGATGTGAGAGAAGCTATGATGGTTTCTTCATTTTGAGTAGATTTTTGTTCAGCAATAAGTCGAGATAGGGCATCAGCATGTCCAAAATTGTGAGTAGAGTGATATTCTATTTGAAAATCATAGTTGAGTAGGGTTAACGCCCAGCGTTGGAGACGTTTAGCTGAATGCACTGGAATTCCTTTCTTGGAACCAAAAATGGAGAGCAATGGCTTGTGGTCAGTTTCTAGTGTAAAAGTACGACCATAAAGCATTTTGTGAAACTTTTGCAAGGCAAAGATTATAGCTAGCGATTCTTTCTCAATTTGACTATAGTTCTTTTCAGTTTCACTCAATGTTCGTGAAGCATGAGCAACTGCTTTTTGCGTTCCGTCGTTGAAACGATGTCGGATTACCGCTCCTAAGCCATATTCTGAAGCGTCAGCAGAAACAATGATCTTTAATCTAGGGTTGTAGTGTGTTAGAAGAAGATCTGAAGTGAGGATTTCTTTTGCTTCATTGAAGGCATTCTGACAATCTTTATTCCATTCGAATTTTACGTCATTATGGAGAAGTCGGTCTAATGGAGCTCGTAGATCGGTCATGGCTTCTACATAGGATCCATAGTAATTTATAAGACCGAGAAATGATCTTAATTCGTGAAGATTTTTCGGAGCCGGCATTCGAGCAATGGCTTGAGTTTTAGCTGGATCTGGACGTCTTCCTTGAGCATCTATGACGTGACCCAAAAATTTGAGTTCACTAACAAAAAATTCGCATTTTTCTGGTTTGATTCGAAATCCATACTCATTGATTCTTTCGAACAATTTGAGAAGATTTTCTTGGTGCTCTTGCATATTTTTGCCGGTTACAATGAGATCATCGAGATAGCAAGCTACACCATTAAGTCCACTTGTCATGGAATCGGTGATTTGTTGAAAATTTCCAGGAGCACTTTTTACACCGAAAGGCAATCTTTGATACGAAAACAATCCTTTATGAGTATTTATGGTAAGCAGAGGAATTGATTCGGGATCGACTTCGACTTGTAAGTAAGCATCGGATAAGTCGATTTTTGAGAAAATTTTGCCACCATTCAGCGTTGAGAAAATATCATCTGGAAGATGAAGAGGATAGTCGTGGAGTACTAGTGCATCATTAAGTCCAGTAGAAAAATCAGCGCATAAGCGTATAGTACCGTTAGGTTTCTTAACAGCTAGGATTGGCGCAGCCCAATCTGAGTAGACTGTATGTTTGATAACACCAAGATTTTCGAGACGAGTAAGCTCTTTTTCGACGGCTTGAAGACTAGCATAAGGTACTGGACGTTTTGGGCGGTAGATGGGAGTAGCATCTTCTTTGAGTTTCAATTTAGCCTTGAATTTTGTGCATAAGCCTAGACCATCTTCGAAGACTTTTGGAAATTTGTCCTTGAGTAGCTTGATAAAGTTTTGTTCTTGAGCCCTCTTCATACTGCATTTGCCTGGAGAGGACTCTTGTGAGGACTCCCTCCATTCCAACAGGAAGGCTTCCTCGTCCCTGCCTTCTTGAGGGCAAACTTGGTGGGACAAAACTTTTTGAAAATTTGGCTGGCATGGACAAACACTTTCTTTTGAGCAAATTTGGTCTAAAGGCACTTGAAACAACCCCAATTTTTCCATCAAATCAGCACCGAGTAAATGCAATTTGCCTTCCGTAACATAAATAACATGCTCGACTTCTTTTCCGTTGAATGAGAAAGGTACGGTAGCTTGGCCAATGAGTTTTAGATAAGAACCATTAGCGGTCTTGGCCTTTATTTGCGTTGGGTAAATTTTTATCTTGAGGCGACTAACGCATTTCTCAGGAAGAATTGAGATGTCTGCGGCATTGTCGACTTGAAGTGTTGTTGACATTTTGTTGATGAGAACATTTGCATAACGGCGATTAGAGAAGGCGATGCGATTAATCGTGTAAATGCGATTAACATGAGGATTTTGCCTTGAGGACTTCTTATTGTAGGAAGGTTTTGATGACGAGTCGTTTTGAGCATCTTTCTTCTTTCTACAGAAGGATTCGATGTGACCTCTTACCGAACAGAAGTCGCAAACAGCATCTTTGTGTTGACAATCTGGCCGTTTATGGTTACCACCGCAAGCATAACAAACAATTTTGCGTTCTTTCTTTTGATTGTCGTGTCGTTGAGTATTTTTGTTTGAAACTTGTTTGCTAGACGACTTTTTATGAGAAAATTTCTTGCCTTTGATTGCATTGACAGCTGCCGAAGATTGTACGGTTTGATCAGCTTCCACAAGTTGAGTATCTTGCTTTAGTGTTAGATATTTTTGGCAATCGGAGATTAAGTCGTTTAGTGTTGCTGCTGGTTGTTCATCCATCATTTTTAAACAACGAGTGCGCAAAATGGCTTGTTCTGGAGAATTAAGAGCACATGTGAAAATCAAGCATTTCATAGCATCTGGAGTAAGCTTTGTGACTTGAAAACGTTCCACGGATGCATTTACGAGACCACCAAAAGTGACAAGGTCAGTTGTGTCACATCGCAGCTTCATGCATTGGTAACGTTGTGAGAAAAGTGAACGAGTGGGACCGAAGAGCTTTTTTAATGCTTCCACCGTTTCAGCAAACGTGAAATCTTTTGTAGTTTTTGGCAAAATGTGGTTAGCATATTTTTCGTATTCGGTTTGACCCATTTTACTCAAGAGTAGACGTACCTTGGCTTTGTCGTCGAGAACTTTGGCATCTTCTTCAAAAGTGTCTTCATTTCTTTTATACCATGCTTCAAAAATCAGGTTTAACTCTTCATCATAACGAAAATTTGAGATTCTAGAGCTGAGCGATTCCATTAACCTTGTTGAAGTGGTGATTGGAGCATTTTGAGCTATATCTTGTTGAGGCTGGAGGACTTGTTGGAAAGCTTGTAAAAATAAATCTCGTTGTTGATCCAAGGTGTCTTTGAGAATATGTTTGATAAGAACACGAGTATGATCCAACAGTTGTTGTCGTTGATCATCCTCAACATCACTTCCAGAGTCAGACATTTTTGAAAATACCACAAGTTGCAAATTCACGAAAAATTATTGAGTATAGGCTAGAATTCGAGTACTGGTCGCCAATGTTGTAACTGTGTTTGTGCTGAGTACGAGAACTGCTTTAAGACACTTTATTAGAGAATTAACATAAAAGAACATAAGCAGTTTATTACAACCACTGAACAAGCTCACTGATCATTCATAGGAAAAGCAATAGGAAAAGCGGCGCACATGAACATCACACAAGTTGGGAAAAAGCCAAACTATTTTAGCGCGCTTTTAAGCAGGGCATAACACATTTCAGGCATAATGCCACTCATACTTTCATATTTTAGGTAAAAATCATGTTTGAGGGACAAATGTGTATAGATTCTGAAATCCAATGCGAAATACCTATTACCATCGGCACTTTTCCAGCTTTATCAAATATTTGTCTACAAGGTCTTCCACCAATAAATGGTAATCCCAACACTGGACTAATTAGAAGTCCATCAGTTGATGAATTGGTGACATTTACATTAGAGATTGATGATGACAAGAGTATTCCAAGAAGTGCATCAATTAATAAGCTTAATAAATATAAGGAGGGTTTAAATAACAGACGTCCCTCTACAGTGCCGTTTGCGCGTTAACCCGTTTAGCCCCTAACAAGGAAAGAGTATGATCTTGATTTCTCCAATTTCGCCCAAGCTTACGCCAATTTTTTACCTATGAAAGGAGTACTAAACACCCGCAAAAAATTTTTTCAACCAACACTCCTATATGGAGATAGAGCCCAAAAAGTGATTTTTGGGGTCAAAATTTGGGTTCAAAAATATCCTAATAACTTTTACAGATAAAAGCTTTTTCGATAAGTCTTTTTGCATCTGTTAGGGGATGAAAAGACGTAAATTATGGTTTATTAACTTTGGTCTTAGACCTTTAATTTTGTAAGACGTTTTTAGTCATTAAAATAAAAGTCTGAGGCTAAAGTTAATATACCATAATTTGCGTCTTTTCACTCCCTAACAGATGCAAGAAGACTTATCGAAAAAGCTTTTAACGGTAAAAAGTTATATCTTTGAACCCTAATTTTGACCCAAAAACACTTTCTGGACTCTATCTCCACATAAGAGTGTCGATTGGAAAATTTTTTGCGGGTTTTTAGTGCTCTCATCAAGTATAAAAAATTGGCGTATGTTTGGGCGGAGAAACCAAAGATCATACCTCTTTCTTGTAAGCCAAAAACTTTTTTCATAAATCTTAATGGTCTCCCATTATGATTTTTCACCAAAATTATCCAAATTTTCCCTTTTTCAATAAAAATTTAAAAATCTGATATTTTTCACCAAAAATTTTTTTTGGGCATTGCTCAGCTTAAAAACAAACATTTCTCAAAAAAATTTTTAGCTTGCGCAAAAAAATTTTTCCGCGCACGAAAAAATATTTGCGTTTCTTATAACTCGACGAGACGTATAAAATGACGCAAAAATTATTGAATTTGAAAAATGATTTGGGTTATTGAAACGAAAATTCTGAATCAAGTTTTCGTTTCAATAACCCAAAACATTGTTCAAATTCGATAATTTTAGTCTCATTTTATCCGCCTTGTCGAGTTATAAAAAATGCTGTATTTATTTTCTTCTAAATGCTCAAGGATTTTGAATTTTATAATGATTTATTAAATCGTTTCAATTTTTTTCGTGACAAAAATTTTTTTCACGTAAAATCCGCTAAATTCCGCTAGGATCTGTTGAGTGGAATCTAGAATATTTTTTCTCATCCGCTAAATTCCACTAGGAATCTAGAATATTCTAGCAAATTAACACCCCTGTTAGTGCTGCGATAATTGATTTGTATTTTACTTACGACGATAAATGATTTATTTTATGTTTTTCGCTGTTATGGAAACGTTAAAGCCATTTTTTATATTTCTTTTTGATCTCATTTATTTTTTACATTTTTTTTTTCACTCTATCAAAGCCACTATAAAAATTTATTTATAAATTTCTATAAAAATTTAATTATAAAACCAAAATATAAATTCTTTGACACACCCAAAGATACTCATTAAACGACCCTTTAATCTACAATTCTTTGCCAGTTACTCTGAGCGTGTCACGTCAAAATGTCGACTGTTACTGTCGAATTTTTTACTGATCAACAATTGATTCCGATTTAAAAAATTAAAGGATCAAAGTATCCGCAATATTCTTCAAGAATGCGATGTAATCTCTTAGCGTGTAAGCAAGAACAATTTCTCGCTTGTGAAACTTGTCGAGGTTTATGGATTTCCTTTCCTTGTTGAACATCAATGATGTCAGCCTCGACGGATTTATGAAACTCTTTAAGCACCATGATAAAGGCCTGCTATAGTTTCTTTAGGTTTAGACAGGCTGTACACCCAACCATCGTTGACTCCTTTCTTACCATATTGGTCTGAAGCAATCGTTTTTGAGATGAGTAAACAGTCAAGAGCTCATATTCCTAAAAATTTTTAAAACATTTTGTAGATCTTATTTCTTCGACGGTCGACACTTTGACAGTCGACATTTTGACAAATCTACATTTTGACGGTCGACATTTTGGCCTAGTCAACATTCTGAATTGTCGATATTTTGACGTGTAATCGTTACTGGAATATGTTCAAGCGCCTTGTTTATATAAAAAACAAAATTATTTGTTTCCAAAAAAGACACCGTTTTCTGGCTCATCAATAAATGAAAGAAAATTTATACTTTCAATCCCAATTTTACTCCCTGTAATCGAACTGGATGTAAAATTTTTTGAATATTTTATTACATTGAAAGTTCTTCAATCGCATTATTCATCTTCTTGATTATTTGCTGAATAACTTCAACGGTAATTTGTTTGGTGAATGATTTCATTTTATAGATTTTCATAGGTATCCCTGCGTGGTCGTGTTTGGCGGGAAAAATTCGCATCCCTACGTGGTCGTGGTTGACGTTTTCATGTTTTGTCAATGCGCGCAATCGGAGGAAAAAATACCTCTAACAAATTTGATTTTAGAAAAATTTTTTTCTTGAAATAATACCCTGTCGTTTGCGGTAGCTAATCTTGTTACATCAAATTTTGAGAAAAGAAATTGATTACGTTTAATGTGGGTATTACGTTTTTCGTTTAATGTACGTATGACTAATCAGGTTTAAAATATAACGACCATGCAGGGGTGCCTATGAAAATCTCTATTAGTACCAAAATTAATTAACAAAAAAATGCAAAAGCAATGATACTCTTGATTTTTGTAATCAAATACCCACATCAAACGTAGTAAACTTATTTTCGCAAAATTGGACGTAACAGAAACAAATATCACTACCTTACTTAATGTAATTGTAGCAATATTTAATGTAATTGTAGTAAAGCATTTTGAACTCTTCAATTAGATGTTTACATTTCTTTTTTTATATCAGGTGATATGTGAGGCTATATAAACTACCTACCTAAATGATTCCATTTTATTCTTTATATAGGTTATAGCGTGGTCGAAAATTTTTGCAATGGCATTTTCTTAATCCTACTACATTAAACGTATACTGTTTATGTGCACAGACGATCTCGGAAACGTTTGGTCTAAGAGATACTTTCTTGGGCACTTATACACATTAACCCCCCTCCCCCCACGGCCGTGGGGGTCAAAGTGCACTAAATTTTTTTTCTAGGATGAGAATCGATCGATCGCATTTTCGATGCTTGAAAATGCTTGCGTTACTGAAATCGTCAATTTCGTGTCATTACATAGATTCACCCTGATTCAGGGAAGTATTTTTTCTGATTCAGTCTCTCACCCCATTCTTTACAATCATCTCTACTTACCCCTCAGTGAGCACAGTTGCACAGACCCCGGTCGAAAATTTTTGTTTTTATGACCCACTCCCATCCGCAGTTTGGCGACCTTTTTTTAGACCTTCTAAAAAAATCGGTCCCCAGCGCCGGGGACCGATGACCTATCCCCTTTCCGCCCCATGACCTATCCCCTCCCCACCTCATGACCCATCCCCCTCCCTCCCTACCCCATAAACATGACCCACCCCCGGTCGAATTTTACCGGGGGGGAGGTACCGGGATTGTGCAACTGTGATAGCAAGCTTATTTTTTCGTGGGGAATGCTTATAAATGCTTATTTTTTAAAGAAAATTGATTATTTTCGAAATTTCAGATGGCACCTCTACTAGCTACTGATGGTCCTGCTTTTAGATTTTGAAAATAAATTTTACTTTTCGAAGATTTGCAGCTCCCATATTGGTACTTGTATCAATCAGCAGTATAATATCCACATAAGCACTAGACGCGTTTGTTGAGCATGCGGATGTGTATGGAATTTGAATATCCTTTTCTATAATAAACAACTCATGAAAATGTGTAAAAATTTGAGATTTTTGAATTTTTGTGTCCATCCAAAACTAACTGAGGTCAATTTTCATTCTGGATACCACCAAAAAATTTTAAACAAATTGTTAACGCCGATAGCGCCCTTTTCCGGAGCTATATCGAGGTGTAGCGCTCCCCCCTAAAACTCGATATAGCGCCCCCTTCGAAAAAATCTATATTTTCCCTGAATCAGAGTCAAGGAAGCATTTTCACGCTTCGAGAATGCGCGCAATCGATTTTTCGCATGATTTTACCCTATATAGGCTGTTTTGACAAAAAAAATTTTTTGAAAATAGTCCCTTCTTTTTACCTCCCCCCCTTAAAAAAGGGGGGAGGGTAAAAAGAAGCGCTATATCGAGGTTTCACTGTGCTTACCTTCATATGAAATAGCCTTAGCAGCTAATGTCACAAACAACATAGAAAAGATTAAATATTTCAACTCCATTTTGGATAGCGAATTCCACATGCAACAAATTCTGAACAATATTTTTATAGTACGCCTAAGAGATGATGACATTTAATAAAATGCCAAGCATAAATCTTCTTATCATGATATCATTAATATTTATAACTGCGCTTAAAAAATACGTGCTTAATTGCTTTCCAAAAGTCCAATCCGATTCAAAATTGAGGTGTGGCAACCTTTAAATCTTTAATCAGCAATCAAATCAGGACTATCCTAGACGTTTGAACATTTGCACATCATTTAATTACTTCAGTCTAAGTATTGTTGAACAAAGCACGAATAAACGGCCATAAAGATTAAAGTCAATGTAAAGGTCCAATCAATGTTTGGTATTTTACTCTTTATGGATTATATTGATATGATATCATGCTAAAAGATCATAAATGGCAGTCTATGCTAAAGAAATATTTAAATAAGATTTTATAGATTATTTTATAGTTGTAAGCAAGCTTTGAGAGAATGTTCAAATTGTTGATCGTTGCAATTTCATATTTGGTAGCTAATTCAAATGGGTTAAATGGAAACGAAGGTAATAATTAGTGTTAGATTTCCCTGTAAAATTTGCACTATCGGAGGCCTTGGTGTTGTAGAGCTAGATTTCCTCTTCATTTTTGCGATAAAATTTCTCAAAAATCTATTAACTTGGCGGAGGAGTAGCATTTTGAAAAGTCCACTTTACCTATAAATTTTATAGGTTCGATTATTTATGATCCTACAGCGCCAAAGCCATGCTCGAATAATGCAACAAGTGCTTATGTTGACATCCTATTAGTGATTGATACGAGTAGTAACATGGGAAATGCAAATCTTCGAAAAGTATGCAGTTAGAGTAGTGTGCAAAAAATGGGAACAAAGACATCGCCAAGGAGAGGGGTCAACGGATGGTCAGTAAACCCCTTCCCCTTAACACAACTGACCCTTCCTCCAAAAATTTTTTTGGCTATGATCTTGTTCGAGATTATGTACATTCTCCATCTCCCAAAATTGATAGGGTCGTAGATGGAAGGCTGTAAGCCGTAGATGGAGGTGAGGGGGACACGGGGGACTCGTCCCCCTTTCGAAAACCTGAAATAAGGTAGAATAAACAACAGGTAACAATAAAAATCAATTTTAGATTGGCACCACACTCTCCTTGATCTTGCCAAAATTCACCATCGGCCAACAATCTGATATCACCCAAGGTTATAGGAACACTCGAGTTGGTGTAATTACCTACGATTCACAAGTTAATATTATTGCCAATTATACTGATATCAATAGCGTCCTAGACGTATCAAAAATTTTGAATGGATTAACAGCTTCTAACGATCATGCTGTAGACATCGAAGAGTAAAGTATACCTTAGTTTTACAAATTTTTGTTTTTTAGTGCATTGTTTAGTGCCTTGGGTGTAGTCAATCCATGTTCTGAAACTGAGGATCCAGGTTGTATTCGGCTTCCTTATTCAAGACCAACAGCGATTATTTTGTTTGCTGCTAAAGCAGTGTAAGATTGGGTCATTTTAGCTTAAAGGGAAGGGGGGGGGTCTCATATACCTCGGGGACTCCATTTAAGAGCCACTTCTCAAATCTCAGGTTTTTTCTGGTCATTTTCTACGAGCGACCACAGTTTCTGGTGCCATTTTTTGTGGTAAGTTCGAATTTCGCAAAAACAATATAAGTTTGTCCTCAAGAAACCATAGAAAATTGAAAAAACAGCATTAAGCAAAAACCGGTCATTTTGTTGTTTAAGGAAACAATGTAGTTTTTTCAATTTTTCTATGGTTTCTTGAGGACAAACTTATTTTTTTGTTGTTGCGAAATTCAGACTTACCACAAAAAATGGCACCAGAAACTGTGGTCGCTCGTAGAAAATGACCAGAAAAAACCTGAGATTTGAGAGTGGGCCTTAAGTGGAGTCCCCGAGGTAAATGAGACCCCCCCCCCTCCCATTTAAACAATTTTCAGGGTTGATAATCTAGGTGATAATATTGGAGGAATTCAACAAACGATTGAATTCTTAGGTGAAAACGATGCGACTATGATTACTGTTAACTTTAACAATGCGGATCCAATTCTTACCAGTGTTCTGGATATTATTACTTATAATAAATTGGCCGTTGCACCTATGTATAATCTCGTGAGTACAAGCAGCAGCTTGACGAAGGATCTTGAATGGGCTATACTTCAAGGTAAGTGTCATTGAGGGGGAGGGTAAATGCATAAAGGGTCAAAACAGTGGCGTAGCCAGAGGGGTCGGTAAGGGGGACACACGACCTCCCTAACAGCGCAAAGCGCGGAAAAAATGGTAAACTACCTGTTATTTTGAAAAAATTTCAAAAAAATGACATTTTTTTGACCCGTTGCCCCTTTACCTACCCCTCTGGCTACACCACAGGGGGGGGGGATCGTGTTAAAGGTCATTTTTACGTCAAAAAATTGAAAAGTTTTCAAAACAACAGTTAGCTTACCATTTTTTCCGCGCTTCGCGATAGGGGGAGGGGGTCACGCGCCCCCTGTGCACCCCCTTGCCTACGCCACTGGGTCAAAAACTGGACTCGAAGCACTGGCGTAGCTGGAAGAATAGGCAAGGGGGATCGGTCAAAAAAGTTCCATTTTTTCAAAAATTTTCCAAAATTGAAGTGGATGACCTTATTTTTTTCCGATATAAGGGGGACGATCCCTCCTCCCATCCGCTAAATCACTATCTCAGAGGGTCGAAATTTGCCTTCCTGAAACGGATACTAGCTCCTTTCTCAGCGCAGTGGGAGGGGGGGGGGAGTAGGTTAGCGTAGTTTATGAGCAGACTTCAAGAAACCTGCTTCGATCATATGTCTTTCCAACCCATTTTGATCCCCTCTGAAGCGAAATCTGACTCAACATTATTTTAGCTAATTGCTATTGTGAACAAGCTATATTATATTCGTCAGTTAAGGTTCAATTTGATAGCACTAATAATAGATATTCAAGGTATAGAGAGTGCTTATGGCAAGGACCTCGAACCACCGTTGATCAAAATCCACCAGTTAGTACAGTTGAAATTTGTGATTATTTGCCAATCCAGTCTGTCCCAGCAGATATTTTATCTGCAGATGAGAATAAACTTTTTGAAGGTATTTTATAAATTATTGGACTACCTTTTTTCGGGATGGGTCGAGGACTTCAGGGTGAACAAAATGCCTCATTTGGATGACGAATTTGGGCAAAAATTGAAAAATTTATTTTTTTATAAAAAATTGAATTTTTATATTTTTGAAAAAATCTAATTTTTGAGATTTTTAAAAAATTGATTTTTTTAATTTCAATTTTTTTAAAATTTTTTAACTTCCATCCCATCAATCCGTATAGTTTCCGAATTAATTTTAGCTATGTTACTCGATTCTCATATTGAAGGTGGAGGCTTTTTCCCTAGTTACTTTGGCCTACACAAAAATAAACAATCACAATGGGTTTACTACGACTACAATTTAACTGAGTTTCCAGTAAGATTTATATAAAAACATAGCTGAATTATTAATCTATTTTAGATGTCTAGCTACACCAATTGGGCACCTGGCTACCCCAAAACAAATGATAAATGTGC
>JAQGCP010001220.1:0-12990 GCA_034699885.1 Acrobeloides thornei | reverse complement strand
CGCCGTGTATTGGATGCTCGAAGACGACTCCAAGAATTGTATAAGAGCATTCGAAGTTGACCTACTTCTGTTTAGTCTCAGTTTATATTGATTTTTTATACACGATCAGATTTTTTGGTACTAGTTCGGATTAGCCACCCAAAATGACAGGGTTCAAAATTCGAAAAATTTATATTTTTTCTAGAAATGACCGGTTTTTCTATGCGACGAATCGAATGCGTGCATTCGATTCGCCGCATAGAAAAACCCCTATAGGGGGTCATTTTTAGAAAAAATATAAAAAATTTTTCTGGATTTTGAACCCTTGCCATTTTGGGTCGCTAATCCGAACTAATACCGATTTTTTTGCGAAAACTTTTTGTATAAAAAAGAACCGAAACTTTAACTAATCGAAACAAAACTCCATGCGAGTTTGATTCTTACCTCTGTATTAGGCTGCGCACTAAACGTCTCGACTTCGTTTGAACTAGTTGGAGATTGACACGAAAACCCTGAATTTTACTTTTTTTTAAATACGCTTAATTATTGGATGTATTTAAAAAGCAAAGACGGCATTCTTTATATCTCGACGAGACGAACAAAACGACACTAAATTTATCTAATCTAACCATTGTTTTGGGTTATTGAAACGAAAACTCTGATTCATGTTTTCGTCTCAATAACTCAAAACAATGATTAGACTAGATAAATTTAGTGTCGTTTTGTTCGTCTCATCGAGCTATAAAGAATGCCGTCTTTGCTTTTTAAATACACCCAATAATTAAGCATATTTTAAAACATGTAAAATTCAGGGTTTCCGTGTCAATACTCCAACTAATTTAAACGAGGTCGAGACGAATTCGAGATGCCGTCTCGACTTGAGTCACGAATTCGAGACGCAAGTCGAGATGTTTAGCGCGCAGCTTTACTCAATATTTTTGTTTGTATGTCTGTATATATGTTTTTCACTTGTGAAGTGACTCTTAGGGCCGCCACAAATACAGGGTGTTCAATAATTCACTCCCATATTTCAAAAATTCACTGAAAATTGAGTTGGCATCTATTTCAGCTGCTCGTTGGCTCATTCGAACGCCCCTATCAAGCCATTTTTTTAGAAAAATTTTCTTGAAAAAGCTACAGTTCTGAAGCCTACATAAAAAACTAAAAGTGTTGATTTTCGCTTCAATACACCAACCCTGAATCAAGAACGAATTAGTGGCGGCCCTTACTCCATAATTTATTTTAAATGTGTAATCAAGTTGTATTCGATACTTTATTAAACAATAAAAAACGCAATTAATGTACTCGTGATTAAAAAATTTAACTTGTTATCACAGTTCAGTTTTACACACAAAAAACATAAAATCAACGTTATACAGAGAACCAAGCTACAGTCAAACTTCCTTATAACGACATCTCCATATAACGGTACCCTCCCCCCGTTCGATTGGATATAACGATTCTTCTCTGAGGGTGTCATTATATGGAAGTTTGACTGTATCGCTAATTATTAATTATGTATTAAGTTTGGCTCGGCGAAGAGACGCCGAGACATGTTATACATAACTTGGTTGATTGGTAATTAGTAGGGAATACTTATGGTAAAACGTTTGAGATACTTGTTAAGAAAGAATGAGATACAGTCGGGGGATGTTACAACATACACAACACAATTATTATTATGCATTCATCGAGTAAAAACAAATTGGAGAAATTAGCACACACACATGTTTCTTTAAAAGTTGAAAGGATGTCAAGTGTGTATAAGTGGCAATGGCAGGTGGTTCGGTGGTGGGGGCATTTCGACCAATTGTTGGATTTCTGTGGGTGTTGGGTAGAATCGACTAGGCTGGTGTGACATAGTTGCGTCAAACTGTTGTTGAGCAGCAATGAATTGCATAGTGTCCGGGTACAAGTGCATCTAAAAATGGCATAAATTTTTTTCTCGCATATCTTTTCTCACATCGGGATGCCGTTGTGATGCCTATCACGACTGCGTCGCGATGTCATACGGCGTCGCGGCTTCATGACGGCATCACGACCGCGTCGCGACGGCGTCATGATGGCATCGTGACGTGAGAGCAAAATATAAAAAATGGGACCCTCTAAAAATTAGAAAAATTCATTTTCAAACAATTTTTCCCAGATTACCTGTGCGATATTTGCCGTCGTGTAAATCTGTTCCATAGGCATTGTAACTTGGGGGTAAGACACCGGCAAGCCAAAAGCACCGACATTTTGTGCCGCAGCCAAGTTGAGCATTGCTTGTGGCTGTTGGAACGGCAACATTGGCAAGCCATTTGGCATAATACGATATAGTGTATTCATGGTAGTGGGATTCGCAGCGAGAGGCAACATCGGGTTTGGCAGAAGCCCTAAAATTTTCGTGTGTGCTTTTTTTCATATTTTGTGCTTCAATTTAACTTTTGTGTTCTACTGATTTTCGCTGTAATGTACAAACTTTGATTTATTCATGTTTTATTGTAATTTGAATTATTCCATGTATTGACACGAATTGCCTGATTTTATGAAATATTGTAAAAATAATTGATAACGTGCCGGATTTTGGAATAGCTGTTGTATGTCATCTCGAAAACGAGCTACCACTAATTCGAAACGCTAAACGTCTCGAATTCGAAACGGAGTCTCGACCTGGTTTGAATTGGTTTGTATATTGACACGAAAACTTGATTTTTTTAAAAACGTGTCCAAATGGGTCGAGCGATAGCTCAAAAAATTCCTTAGCGCATGCTGATTAACTTTAGTTTTCACCACTTTTTATGAAAACCTTTATGTTTCGGAGAAAAACCTATCGAAAATTTTCGATTTTCGCGTCAATACTCCATCTCCATTCCCTGAATCAGGGTCATCTTTTTAATTTTTATAGCTTTTTTGAATTTCTTATCTAATTTTTACCTGGGAAAAGATTTGGCACTGGAGCTGGAGCCGTGGGAGAAAGACTAGGCGTAGTAGTCGGAGCATTTAAGAGCAGATTTACCTCATCAATCGAGACCTAAAAGAATGGTATATGGGGAGAAGAATGAGCGAGTCAACCTGAAAGACTTCAACATATCTCTTCTTCCTGCCCAATTCCATGTACTTATTGTGCATGGATTGAGCGGCAGCGCCCGCTGCAGCTTCGGAATTCATTTGGATGAATGCCTCGCCACTTGGATGGCCTTGATTGTTGTAAATCATGTGTACGCCTTGGTACATTATATTACGTGCGTGGTCTGCCATGAAGTCGACAATTTGCGGCACTCCTGCCTCGTATGGAAGACCTAGAAGTTAAAAGACCAGTTTACTTTTGGAGAAGTTGATGTCATGTGATAGAGCACAAAATTTCGAGCATTTTTTGCTTTTACGGCACCACTTGAAAATCTAATGGTAAAAAGCTATGAGCGATTAAAATTTGAAAATGTTTTGGGTTATCGAAACGAAAATCTTGATTTTCATGGTTATCGTGTACTCGACGAGACGAATAAAATGACACAAAAATTATCGAATTTGAAAATAGTTTTGGGTTATTGAAACGAAAAACATGGATCAGGGTTTTCGTTTCAATGTTCAAACTCGTTTGAACTTTTTTTGTTTTGCTCATAACTTTTTACGGTTAGATTTTCAAGTGATGCCGTAAAAGCAAAAAATGCTCCAAATTTTCTGCTCTATCACATGGCATCAAAAACACAAAAGTAGATTGGTCCTTTAAACTTGTGATGAAGCTCGTCAGAAGAAGTACATACCTCGCAATCGAATACAATCCTTCTTTTGTGTACTCACGCCAGATGCGGACAGCTAAAAGATGGGCATTATAGTCGAAATTTTTTTTTGGCTATCATGGAACTTTTTATTGAATCAGGCAACTTGTATATTGAAACGAAAAGAAACGTGGATATAGCTTTTTGATGCATCCCTGCGTGGTCGTATGGCGAGGAAATAAGGATTAGTACTAACTAATCCTAAATCTGAATTAGGATTAGTTAGTACTAATCCTGATTTTCCTCGTCATACGACCACGCAGGGATGCATCAAAAAAGCTATATCCACGTTTCTTTTCGTTTTAATGTACACACGTTGCCTGATTCAATAAAAAGTTCTGTGGTAGCCAAAAAAAATTTCAACTAAAAATTTTCAATTTTCGTGTCAATACACCAAATCCATTCCCTGAATCAGAGTCAAGAAATTTTTTTATGCTTAGAAAATGTGCGCAATTGATTTCGTGCATAAAATTACCCTCCAGATGGAGCTTCAGGGCAAAAATAGAAATTTTTTCGATTTTCGCGTTAATACACAGAATCCTTTCCCTGAATCAGGGTCAAGGAAGCGTACATGGGACCATATATATTTATAATATACCTGTGGAGATTGAATTGTCCGGTTGAAGACTTGTTGTACTTCTGCGATGCTCGTTCGAAACAATTCCACATAACGATTTCCAACTAAAAGTTTTTTATAGAGGGTGTTCCCCCCAAAAAAGGCACATTTGAAATTTTTGTGCAAAAAACGAAAACCCTGAATCAGGGTTTTCGTTGTAATAGCCAAAATTTCCATAATTTATATTCAGAAAATTCATGAAAAATGGAGCATTTTTTGCTTTTACAGTAAATTCTGAATCGTTAACGGCTTTGAGATAGTCGCGTTTGAAGTTGGCGGTTTTTGAAATTGTTTATTACAACGAAAACCCTGAATCAAGGTAATAAACAAATTTCAAAAATCGCCAACTTCAAACGCGATTATATCAAAGACGTTAGCGATTCAGAATTTACTGTAAAAACAAAAAATGCTCCATTTTTCATGAATTTTCCGAATATAAAAAATGGCAACTTTAGCTATTACAACGAAAACCCTGATTCAGGGTTTTCGTTTTTTCGCACAAAACTTGCAAATGTGCCCTTTTTGGGGCGATACCCTGTATTAACAACAAAACCGCCCGAAAAAAACTAACTCTTCTGCTTGTGTTTAGTTAATGCATGTCTTCCCGAAGCTTCATCCCCAAATAACACAAAAGCATCGCCCGATGGACGACCATCAACCCGATTGACGAACAAGATCCCCTGGTCGATGATTCCAGAAGCCTGACCATTTTCGGAGAAAAAATCACGCTAAACATGGGGGGATCAACACTAATACAAAAAATAACTAACACAAAAAATGACTTACAATTTGTTGTTCTGTACACTCGAAGGGTAATCCTAAAAAAGTCATTATGGTTTTTTTTCATTTTAATTTTTCTTCTCACCTCGCATGCGTAAAATCATGGCGCACTTTTGGCTGGCAAATCGAACAGCTTCCAAATCCGCACCTAAAAACATGGAAGTTACTACACAGTAGGGGGGCCACCCCACGTAAAATTTTTTTGGAAATGACCCTTCTAGGGAGTAAAGACATGCGGGGAATCCGAATTTGATATTTTCGAAGCGAAAAAACACTTCCCTGATTCAGGGAAGGCGTATTGTGTAAAGAAGGCGTACGGTGTATTGAAGCGAAAGGTCGCAAAAATGCGATTTTTGCCTAAAAACGAACCTTTTAGGGTAAAAATGTGCGGCAAATCCGAATTTGGCATTGATAAAATTCAATTTTGGCATCTATATATAGTTTTTCATGAATCCGAGGAATTGTATAAACGTCAAATTCGGATTCCCACGCACATTTTTACCTAAAAGGGTCATTTTTAGGCAAAAATCGCATTTTTGTGACTTTTCGCTTCAATACACAATACGCCTTTCTTGAATCAGGGAAGTGTTTTTTCGCTTTGAAAATGTCAAATTCGGATTCCCCGCATGTTTTTACCCCCAGAGGGGACATTTACAGAAAAAATTTTCATGTGGGTTGTGTAGTATTGTGTAGTAGCACCAAAAAAATTTTTGAAAAAAAGTTGTTATTTATAAAAATTCATGTTAAATTATAAGCAAAATTAAAAATCACGGTTTTTATCGTAAACTTGGCTCAGTGTTAGTACTCCAAGATTCGAGTCTAAAGGGTTTCGGGTTCGAATCCCACCTGAGTCTATTGGATTTTGCCTGTGAAAGAAACTATGGTTAAACAATTTTTTTTCAAAAATTTTTTTTTGAATATTGCTCTCAGGATAGAAAAATCAAATCGACTCAGATGGGATTCGAACCCGAGATCCTTAGACTTGAATCTTGGAGCACTACCACTGAGCCAAGTTCACGATAAAAATCGCAATTTTTAATTTTGCTTATAATTTAATTAAATTTTTTTATAACTTTTTTTTCAAAAAATTTTTTGAATGTTGCTCTCAGAATAGCTTAACAGAATATACCGGAAATTTGAAGGAGTATTCCCGTGTTAAAAAAGGAATAAGGTAAAAAGACAATATTTTATCCGATAAAATGCAAATTTTCTGCAAACATAAAATCTCAAAAAATCCACTTTTTTTCTGCACCTTCTCTACAATACAGATTACACATACAACACCACACACAAATTTCACCCCTTCAATAGCTGGAAATAAGACCGAAGAGCGCGTTCTTTTACAGATGGTAGCTCGTGCTTCATCACCTGTATGGTGGCGAAAACGTCCCACCTGTCAGTTTTTCCCTTTTTCTCTCACACAAACACATACGATTTGACGAACGGCATACACTCACGAAGCAAATCAAAAGATGGATTTTATTTATTCGCAAAAGCAATCCATAGCTGTCGCGCTCGTTGCACACAAATCACATATACAAAAAACAGTAGACGCCGACTTTTGACAGTTTTGTTTAGTAGTACAGCCAAAAATTTCGGGAAGGGACGAAGGTGTAAAAATTGCGAGATGGCTTTTGTAGGGTTGAAATTTCTGACAAGGGATGATCCCCCAACTTACAATCAACAAATTAAGCAACACAGACAAGTTGGAGCAAAAAAATGTTTGCTCCATTGTTTATAAAGGAAATTTTTTCGAACATCAAAATAGGATTGAACTTTTGAGCCCAACGTTGCTTAACTTGCCAGATCGGACGGTCAGCTTTGCTACGCTATTTCCAACTTTTTTTGCCCGACTGCTGAAACAGACTATATATAGAGTAGATATAGGTTAGATTCGAAAACTGTCAACTATAAGCCTGTATGGTGTAGTGGGTAGCACGTCAAACTATAGACTAAGGTAGCTTATAGTGTTTGAAAAAAACAACAACAAAACTCTTACCAACTGCTACTTTGAGAAAGTCTTCACCAGAGCCACGGTATACTTCGATATAGCTAAAATAATTTACTTACAAGGAACACTATCAACTTGCCCCCCCCCTCTCCGATTTTGCCGAAACCGGGTTCAAAATGTTCCCCGTGAGTATCGAAAATAGCCGTGCAAGAGGGATAGTTGGTTGGAAAAGTCGCTCATGGGGATTTTTCGAGGAATCGATTGCGCGCATTCCCGACCCCTGAAAACGCTTCCTTGATTCAGGGAAAGGGCCGATATATTCGTTTCGATACACCGACCCCTTCCCTGAATCAGGGTCATGAAAGCATTGAGTCCGACTCTGGTTGAAACAAAGTTTTTACCGATTGTATAAAAATTTTCGATGCCTTTGCATTGCAAATTCTCGATGTGAACGGCTTTCGAAGCGAACCATAGCCTCGCCATTTCGTCGACCATCTTGACTCAAGCACAAAGCAATGCCACCTCTATAATTGGGCGTTTTTAAAGTGTTAAGTGGTTATAAATGAAAATTTCAGGTGATCCCGAAATCGGGATCCCCCATCAGCCATCAATTAGACTAGTCAACTGAATTTTTTTAATTTTATTTTACAGGGTGTCCTCAAAAGAGTGGAATTTTCGTGATTTCTTCATGAATTTTTTGGGCTCGAAAATTTTTTTCTAAAAATGATCCGGGTAATTTGATGCGGGGAATCGATTGCGCGCACTCTCGAAGGGTGAAAACGTTTCCTTGATCTTGATTCAGGGTAGCGTGTTAAAAAACGTTTCCTTGATCTTGATTCAGGGAAGCGTTTTACGACGGAAAATCGAATTTTAGTCCATTTTTCGCTTCAATACATCCACCATCTTCCCTGAATCAGGGACAAGGAAGTGTTTTTGCACTTCGAGAGTGCGCTCAACCAATTCCCCGCACCAAATTACGGTCATGTTTAGTAAAATTTTTTTTCAAAATTCAAGAAAAAATCACGAAAATTCCACTTTTTTTGCGACACCCTGTATATTAAATTTTTTTAGCTTCTACGAAAATTGTTTGGCATATGAAACATGCAAAAAAGTCAGCCGACACAGTTCACTATAAAACATGCAACCACATACGGTGCAATATTGAGTCCCACAAAAAACCGTGCCACGTCGTTATCGTTAACTTGCCATTGCAGGCCACGAACTCTCGCCACCAACCCAGAATCCACAAAAGTGTCAACGCTGAAATATTTGACAAATTTATTCAATTTCAAAAATACAGCGTGTTCAAGCATGAGTAGTTCTCAGATAAGAAAGCTCGATGTCTCAAAAACGCAAAACTCTGATTGGGGTACTACCGTTTTTCAACATAGAGCGCGTGTTGAAGTTGCAAAAGACGGCATTTGAATAGAGTTTTGCGTTTTTGAGATTTCGAGCTTTCTTATGCCTGAACACCCTGTACTTCCAACGTGCATATTTCAGCAAAAGTGTGTTAATAATACAAAAGGCAAAGATAAAGAAGGTATTAGCTAATTGACAAATGCCTACCATACGGCTGGTATGTATGAGTCACTAACAGTTTCAATACATTGTTCCAGAAGATTTTCATCTAAAATATTGTTTAGATCGGGTATATATGTTACTGTTTTATCTGAAAATCAGTCTTATCTAATAAAACTAGTTTTATCTGAAAGGTTTAGGCTTAAGCTTAAGCTTAGGCTTAAGCTTAGGCTTAGGTTTGGGCTTAGGCTTAGGCTTGGGCTTAAGTTTAGGCCTAAGCTTAAGCCTTTCAGATAAAACTAGTTTTATCTAATTCTTTCAGATAAACCTAATTTTCAGCTAAAACGGTAACATATACAACAAGTAGAGCCTAACATTGTTGAATTATGGCAACCAAGGCTTGTACTCGTTCAGTGAGTGGTGCGTCGAGTGGAGGAAAATTCAGCGCTGGTGTTGGAGGAGTAAGTGCTTCGACGTTTATGAAGCGATGAAATAGATCTGGCAGTTGAGTATGCTTTGTAGACGTGTCATGCTCGGTTCGGAAAGAAGCAGCAAATGGGAAAAGACACTGGCGGATGTCTTCGGCGGTTGAAACGAGGAGAATTTCGGCTGAAGCATTTTCGTTTATGCTGTTTTCTAGCTAAAAAATGTCGTAATTATTAGTCGAAATTTTTTTGGCTACCACGGAACTTTTTATTGAATCAGGCAACGTCTACATCGAAACGAAAAGAAGAAACGTGGATATAGCTTTTTTGATGCATCCCTGCGTGGTCGTATGGCGGAAAAATCAGGATTAGTGCTAACTAATTCTGATTTTCCCGCTATACAACCACGCAGGAATGCATCAAGAAAGCTATACAAGGATTTACATAAAATGACACCAAAATTATCCAATTGTGTATTGAAACGAAGTTGAATTTGACTGAATATTGACACGAAAACCCTGAATTTTATTTCGTTCCATTCGTATCGTGCCATTAGAGCTAATACCGTTATTCTTACTTGTTTAAGGTCCTCTGCATCAGTAAGTTCAATTTCAGAAAAAATCTTTGGCTCGTTCATGTTGATAATCGCATAGGCTAGATTAAGAGTCGATGTGTCTTTTGTAGACGAAGGCGAACACGACAAGCTGGAAGTACTCGAAGCAGACGAATCATTTTTAGGTGAATTTTGCGACGACGAATTTGAACCAGAGAGCCGAAAAGCAATGGCTATATAGCAGCACTTTTGCATTTTTGTATCCACTCGATGAATAGATTTGAATAAAAAAGAAGATCAATTTTCAATAAAGCTCACACACAGGCTTGAGCTCACACGGAAGAGGGTGTCACTTTGTCAACACGTGGGGACACCGGACCATCTCAACTGATTCGGACGTTGTCTAGTGACGACCAAAAGTCCACCACCATCGGTCGGTGTTTTGTTCTTTTTCTCGACCTCTGCGAAGATGATGGCCTTGTTTGCACCGCGTTCTTTTTCTCCGTCTTCTTAGAGGGTTGCACCTCGTCTTCTCTTTATATTCGGAGATGATGTGCACCTTGATCACGTCCACCACACATGCACCGTCTATCAACGTACTGTGCGGCTCGCACACGCAACAGGGTCGAGTGGTGAGAAAGGAAGGAAGACCGAGTGCGCAGATATGTGCATACACCTGTATTGGCTATGCGGTAAACTCGCTGCTCATTTGTTAATCAGCGAGACTTTGAGAAACGAAATTGGCGAATCTACACCTGTTAACCGTTAATCCACGATACGCACACTTGTTCTTTTTCATGGTTGTTGTAATGTGTTATTAAATGAATTGAGAAAAAAACAACACTTGAGCACGCATATGATTTTGCAAATACAACTTTTATTTGAAAAATTTATACAGTCGACTCTAGATATAGTGACACCCCAAGGGAGGGGAGTCACTATATCGAATTTTTAAAGAAAAATAGGAGCTACTACACAATAGGGGGCCACCCACGTGAAAATTTTAAAAACATGCGGGGAATCTGAAAACATTTTCAAAGCTAAAAAACGCTTCCCTGATCCAGGGAAGACTTGTGTATTGAAGCGAAAAGTCGTACAATGCGACAATGAAAGTTGATTTTAGACTTCTGATTCTTCATATGGGAAGTATTCAACGGCCCACCAAGTCTGCCATCTCTTCGGCTTGTCCAAAGTTCATTTCTTTAGCTTCGATGTCCATCACTTCAGATTCTGACGTGGAAGCTACACACGTTCAACTAGAGATGGGTCTCCTTTTAAAAAAATAAGATAAAAAACAACAACTGTGGTCACATTTTCATCCACATCAAGATATTCTAAGATCGCAACTTCTTGTTAAACTTCGCCGCGGATCTCTAGAGCACTCTAAAGTTTAACCAATTCATTAATCTCATCTTCTGGATACGATTCTATCTCCTAAACAAGCATGTTAGAAAATTGGTTTATGCGTACCTGGTCTTCGATCACAAATCCTGCATGTTTTAAACCCTTCTTGATTGTTTCTGGCTTTACAGTGTCCCAGGCTTGGTTCAACATTCTTAGTGCTTGTAACAAGTTGATGCTAAATTCTCGTCCTTCATCCATTTTTTTCAATTCTGTCTCGGAGCATTTTTTCAGTTCTGTCCCAGTTATGATTCAATTCAGCCCCCATTAATATTAAACCTGTATTTTTTGGCTATTTTCAAATGTATATGTGAAAGATCTCTAAGGTTCATGCGAAAAATTAAAATGACCTCGAATAAAAATTGGTCGCTCAAAAAATCTTCCGACATGAGGTCGGTTTCATCTCTCTTGTCGATTCACCTCATTCGATGAGATTGTAATCTCGTAACATGGATCAAGCGATGTTCTTTTTGATAATCATCTTGGTTGAGAGACGATCTCTGATTGGAATTTTGAAAGAGACAAATTCCCGATTCTTTTTGAAAATCGGCACTTCTATCCAGATGAACAATTTGATACTACAAATCAAGCATAGTATCATTTCCACTAAATAATTTACGCCATACATACTCAGAAAAATAAGATTCAAAAACCGTTCTTCTTGTTCCATATCGCTTCTTATTCTCCATTTAAAAATTTTGCCACTCAGATTCTACATGATTCGTAGTTGCACCGGATTCAGGGTCTACTAAAATTTCAGAGTGCTTTATAACCATATGGATATAACGTTCTGGTAATTCTCCAATTCGTTTATAAGCTGACCATCCATTAAAAATTATGATTGCACCCGTCAAAATATACTTTTGAATAGGAAGCAGGTTGTTTCAGCTGTTCGGTCTTGGACAGTAATCATAAAGCATTTGTTTGTTCCTCGCTGTACACCGCCAAAAATCCAGCGCGTGTCCACTACATGTCCTAAAAAAAGTCAAGAATGTGAATGAAATTCAACAAAAAAACATACCAACATTGTATTTTGTTTTCACAAAAACTGTTTCGTCAATTTCGAACATTGTGCCGGGCCCACCCAACTGGATTACGAACTAGATAGTCTTTCAGTAATAAAACTGAAATAATTGTAGTAGTCGACAATCGTTTTCAGTGATAGTGATAGAGTACTACAATCTTCTCATTTCATGTTGGATTCCTCGTATTTCAAACAGTGCCTTGACCAGTAATATGACAATTCGAAAACCTAAAAAGAGAGTGTAAAAATGAAAAAATTTCAAAAAACTAGCCTCCTTAGGTGTGAAAGATGAGTTCCTTCAAAGAGAGTCCCATTGTAAGAAATTCGTTTTCTGTTTCTTGGTTGGTTAGGGTCGCACCCATAAGAACACAGCCAAATGAAATATTTTCTTTCGAAATATCACTCGTTGGTGTTCCGAAAAAGTGTGAAAAACCCGCCAAAATTGAAAATATTCCTCAATTACAATGGTATTTTTCCGTTTTTTATGTTATTGTATAGGTCTCCCCTGCACATCTCTGCACTAGAGTTCATTCAGTAGCACTTTAGTCTATGTTTGAAATACAACGAAATTTACTCTTGGCATTTTATTCGAAGTTCAAAATGTGAAAATATCAAACCTGTAAGTACTATTAAGGGTGTAAATTTGCTAAACAGAGGACGAATATGTGTGAAATTTTCCTTTTATAGTGAATACAGTCAAATCTTTACATAGTGACCCCTCGGGAGGGATCACTATGAAGAGATTTTTTTAAAACTAATTCGCGATAATCAACCAATTATACAGCAAAGTTGTAATAAATATTTGGAACTTATGTACTTCGGCCCCCCCCAAATTCGCATAAATCAAACATTTTGGAGGGGGCCAAACTGCACTGATCAGTGCAGTTAGCCCCCCCCCCCAAATTTGGGGGGGGCCGAAGTGCATAAATTTCCAAAGGAACTTATGCACTTCGGACCCCCCCCCCAAATTTTGGGGGGGGGGCCG
>JAQGCP010001219.1:0-12995 GCA_034699885.1 Acrobeloides thornei | reverse complement strand
GATCATCGGAATTGGATGTAAGGTTAAAGAGTTATGGTCAAAATACTATATGCAGTAATTCAAAAAATCACAAGAACATTTGCCGCATCCTATATAATTAATTGGCATATGTGCTAATTATATTGTTTATATTAAAGAATGTAAAAAATTCTCCAGCGGGAGTCAAACCTGAGCATTAAAACTCGAAGGCAAGCACATTACCAATTGCGCCAACCATATTTGTCTAAAAAACCGGATTTTTAAGTTTTTTGGGCTGATTCAGGGAAGCGTTTTCAAGATTAATCAATGTGCGCAATCGATTTTTTAAAGATTTTCCTATGTGCGCATAGAAAAATTCCAAAAAGGGTTATTTTTAGAAAATAAATTTTTGGGTCTCAAAATGTAAAAAAGCCATTTTTTGCGCATCCCTATAAAAACTGATGAGAGCATAAAACACGTGCCACGTTCGAGTCAAATCAAACATTGCTATAATGTCATTTTTACGTAGTCATCTAGACGTTTGTGTCGATAAACGAATAATCCGCAGATGAAAGTCAAAGGCCTTTGACGAAACTACAAGGAATAGAATGCCAATGACGTTGATTGTTAGGCTTAAAATATAAACAGCGCTGCTATTTTTGAAAAAAATTGACTTGAAATGTCAATAGGATAACAATAGAAAACGAATGGATGTTCTTGGAACTTCACTAATTAAATATACAAATTTGGTTTGTGTCGACAAGAGAAAAAATACAAATTAGTAAAAGGCATAAATAAGGAACTAGAAAATAAAGTTGAATTTTTTTCATGACCAATACGGAAAAAATAACCTCTGATTCATGTTCCTCGCATAAAAATACCCTTAGGCAAAATTTTCATGTATTTTGGATGAGTAGAAAAGAATTTGACCCGAACGGGATCGAACTCTCGTCCTTCGGAGTGCATGAGCTTTACCACTTTGCTATGCTGTGTTAAACTTTTTTGTTCAGCCGCAAAAAAATATTCAAAAAATTTCGAACCTCAATAAAACTCAAGTCACACTCGAATCAAAAGTCGATAAGACCAATAAGAAAAGCACGGAAAATAAAGGCCTTAAAAAACTCATCTCATATGCATTTTCCTAAGAAAAACCAATTTTACTTCCCATATCCCTTTCTGCAGACTGCTCGTCATTGTCCACAAATTACTTATGCATTAAAATGTGTCAAATAAATACAAAATGCGAACAAATTGGTTTCGGATGGAATTTTGCTTTTCCCTAAAAAATGAAACCCAACAAAAACAGACAACATGCATTTTTGAACAGCTAAAAAATTGAGAGCGGAAAATATGTTTTCTTAGGGGAATTGAACATTTTTTTAAATTGAAAAGAAGAATTTCATGAAATCGTTACTGGGTCGAAATACTAATTCGAAATAGATGACCCACTTTTCGAAAAAATTTTTTTGAAAATGACCACCCTATGGGGTAATTTTATGCGCTGAATTCAAAAATCATACTTCCAAAGTTTGAAAATGCTTCCTGAGCAACAAAAACAAGGTGCGACACGGGGTTCAAACGGTATTTTTTCTGTAACAAGATGGATATGGGGTTTAAACAGGATCTTTCTGTAAAAAATAGCAAAAATGTATCCCAAATATACTTTTGTCATTCTATTCATTGTAAATTTGCCACTTAATTATAGTCCTTTCAGCAGTCAGTGGGAAAATGTCCGATACACCATAATCAAGTGGTTAGGATTCAGACTTCCACAATGAAGAGACGGGTTCGATCCCCCTTAAAGCGATTTCTTTTTGCAGCATCCAAAATGGATGAAAATTTTTATATATGGGTATTTTTATGCCAGGAACATGATAGTGAGCAGTATCAAAAAATACAGTATCTAAAATGAAAAAATTTTCACATATTATCACCATCGTGTTCTGGTATAAAAATACCCATATGCAAAAATTTTCATCCATTTTGGATGCCGCAAAAAGAAATCGCTCCGATGGGGGTCGAACCCGCCCCTTCATTGTGGAAGTCTGACGTTCTAACCACTTGACTATGCTGTACTAAACTTTTGTCCAAAGACTGTTGAAATGGACTATAAGGACTTCATGAAATTAGTTCTTTCAAAATTGACATAAGTTAAACACGTTTGTTTTCGATAAAATATATATAAAAAAGGAAATTCATTGTTGAGTAGCTAGAAAATTTCGACAACCGTGTTCTTCGGAGAATTCGTCCGCTCTTTTGAAAATGAAGTCATATATTATGAATTTTTTGGCTGGCAAAGAAACATTGTTATTCATCACCAAAACAACATAGCAAGAACAAAAATGCATTTTATGGGAGATGAAGGAATTTTTAATGAAATGCTACAGGTTTGGCACTAGCAAACATTAAAAAAATTGTTTTTTTTCTCGAAAATCATAAATATAAAAAAACTGGTTTCTGTGTTTGTACGTCCATTTTACACTAAATTTTTTGGTACTCTTAAAAGGGGGGGGGTCGATCGAGGCGAGTTTTATCGCAAAAAATTTTTTCAAAAATTTTTCGACAAACGTAAAAAATGTTAGAAACGATGAAAAAATACTGTTTTCTAGGAAAAATCGAAAAAAATTTTTTGGGCGTTTTTTGGCCATTTTTATTGATAGAAACTTGTTGTAAAAAAGGCTTCTAGACCCCTAGGCATCTAGGGACCAGGGTCAAGTAAGCATCTTCATACTTTAATAATGCATGCAATTGATTCCCCGCCTAGAAAAACCCCTAGAAATCTGGTTTCCCGGCAAAAATTCGAATTTTAGTTCATTTTCGCTTTGCTACACATAATTCCTTCTCTGAATCAAGGTCAAGGAAGCATTTTCAAGATTTGGGAATGCGCGCAATTGAGTTCCCATATAAAATTACCCCCAAGGCACCGTCCCTCCGATCTAGTAAGTTAAACAACATTGGGTTCACAGGCTCGATCTCGCTAGGATAAAAATTTTGGTGTTCAAAAAATTCTTTTACCGATTTTTTCTCTAAATTTCTCCCTCAAAAACAAAAAAAATAAACCTATTTTTCAATTTCTTATTTAAAAAACTTCTTAAGCAGCAAAAATATCACCAGAAATCACGAGGATTGATTCAAACGTTAAGCTACTTATATTTGCCTCTCCCACGGGAGGTAAATCCTCTTATGAAGTCAAAAAAATGCACATAATTTCAAATCATTTGACCGTGAAAAATAACTCTGCTCTTCCTTTGATTGTTTAGACTTTGCTATGTATGGAAATTTCGTTTAGCTAACTAAAGTTTAGCTACCCACATAGTTTTAGGAGTGGCGGAAGTATGAATGATTAAATATGTACCCTTTTAAAGGGGGTAAACTTTGTAGCATCATCTCCGAAAAAATTTTTTTGGAATTTTTGCAAAAATGACTTTTCTAAGGGTAATTTTATGCGACAAATCGATTGCGCGCATTCCCGAAGCTTGAAAATGCTTTCCTGACCATGATTCAGGGAAAATATTGGTTTTTAACAATAAGAAAACACTTAGAAAGGCACTAGGCCTTTCCTTACCGTTACGGGATTTTTTCATGGCGGCCTTTCATTACGGATGGCTATAATGCCCTTTCACTTTTTTCCATGATGATCTTGGTTGAACTTGAAAAATTGATTGAATAAAGTCATTTTATAACGGAACAAGGCATCCTCAACCACAAAAAATGCTAAGCAACAGCATTCCAAAGTAGCATGCACAAATGAAATCTTATATTCCGTTTCCTGCGCTATGTAAAAAAAAGAGAGAGCGCTTAGCCTAGTGGTTAGGGAGCTAGACTATCAAAATGTAGATGCGGGTTCGATCCTGCCTGGAATCAATTCTTTTTTTATTGTCCACAATTTATAAAAATTTTGCATAGTGGTATTTTTATGCGAGAAACACAAATCTGCTGTTATTTTTTCATGAAAAATTTTGTAAAAAGTAGAAAAATTTTTTTCTAAAATTGGTCAAAAATTACTTTTTACAAAATTTTTCATGGAAAAATAACATCAGATTTGTGTTTCTCGCATAATAATACCCTTATGCAAAATTTTTTATCAGTTTTGGACACTAAAAAAATTGATTTCCGAGCGGGCTCGATTCAGCACCTACATTTTTATAGTCTGGCTCCCTAACCACCAGGCTAAGCGAACCCAGTAGCGCGAGGAACGGAATATACAAGAAAATTTATTATTAATGACTAAAAATTACTTCCTATTTAAAGAAACGAATAACAAACAAATCTAACATGTGTTAGTATAATTTGCTATGTTATATATATACGAAGCCAAAACGACAGGAGGAGTCCGCCCCCAAATCCGGTGGCAATATATAGGAATTTTTCCCAAATGACTACTAAAAAAAGTCAACAAAGCACTGAGTAGCAGTTCCTTTTATGCGATCAAGTTTCAAGACATTAAAGAAGAATCTGGGTGGCTAGGATTTTAAAGGTTAGAAAAAATAATGCCAAAAATAATTTTTGTAAATATTAAAATTCAGAGAAAAATTAAAATTTTTAAATTGAAAAATTGTTGAAAAAATGTTGTTTCTTTTTTGAAAGTCATTTTCAATCAAACATAGTAAATTTACCACCTTCGATTGTGCGCACTCCCAAATTGATAAAACGCTTTCTTGACCCTGATTCAGTGAAGGAATCGGTGTATTGAAGCGAAAATCAAACATTTTCGGATTTTTATGAGAAAAATCGACTCTTAGGTTTTTCTAGGCGGGGAATCGATTGTACGCATTTCCGAATCGTGAAAACGCTTCTTTGACCCTGATTCAGGGAAAGGATACGTATTTACGTAAATAGATTGATTTTCGCTTCAATACACCGATTTTTTTCCTGAATCAGGGTCAAAAAAGTTTCAAGGTTCAGGAATGCGCGTAATCGATTCCCCGCCTAGAAAATCCACGGTTTTCTCATAAAAATCCGAAAATTTTTGATTTTCGCTTCAATACACCTTCCCTGAATCAGGGTCAAGGAAGCGTTTTCACAATTTGGGAGTGCGCACAATCAATTTCCCGCATAGAATCACCCCTTAAAATGATCATTTTAGAAAAAATTTTTTCATGAAATAGTCCATAATTTATACCCCCTTTATAAAACAACAGAATTTCTAAAAGTGCAAAGAATTTGATAATCGAAAAAAATTTTTAAAAATCCTAGAAGTAAAATTTTCTAAACCTTATTATTCCGGCAAAGTTCCTTCAAAAAATCATAAAAGCATCTCACGGCCAAGAAACTTTTCGTGGGATTCTTCTATTCTTTGATGAGAAAAAAGTGTGACATTCTTGATTTGACAAGCACGAGTCGTGAAGTTTCGATAGAGTAGAGGAAACATTAATGAAATATCAATACTCCGGATTATACGCAGTTGAATGAAGAAATTCGGACTTCGAATGCATAAAAAAGAAGAAGAAAAATCTTAAGTCTTCAAATTTTCTTGAGCAAATATAAAAGTGAAAGTGAAAAACGTGAGAATTTTTAGTGAGTTTTTAAAATTGAGATTTGCATTCGTAAAAAAATGCATTTTTTGTGGAAACTTTCGATTAAAAAATCCTATGAGCAAATAAACATAAAGAATAAACACAAAATGTTTGGATTTGTGATCTTTCCCTGATTAACAGAGCTATGAGAGCAATTGCCTCCTCTGAAATAGAAAAAAATGAAAATTTTACCCCCTTATGTTTTGGCAGAAGACTGGCCAAAACAAAAAATCATAAAGATTTCCCCTCATATATTTTGATGAGGATAAAAAAAATTTTTCAAAAAATATCAATTTTTTAAAATTTTCACCTGTTTTAAAGCAATTATTTAACTATTTTTCGTTTAAAAAAATCAAAATTTCCCTTAATTTTTCCCTTCATAGTCGTATTTTGATGGGAAAACGTGTATCCCTGTGGTCGTATTTTGGTGGGAAAACATGCATCCATGCATGGTCGTGTTGTGATGAGAAATTAATGATAAAGTAAAACTTTTACCACTGAACGATGAATAAAACCCACGGAGTTCCCAGTTTGATATTAAAGTTCATCAAAAAAAGAACAAAGATTAACTTATCTAAAAACCTCAACAGTTCACAAGTCAATCAAGTTAACTTAAAAATATCATAAATCCCAACAGACAATTCCCATTAAAAGCCCTTTTAAAATAAAATTCTAAGTGAAAAGCCCACGTGGGACTCCACAAAACAATTTTTAGTTATTTCCTTCCTCCGCGAAATTTGTTGACGACAACATAAAAATTGCACAAGTTCGTGCTTGCTTGCTCATCGTTTTTGAT
Source organism: Acrobeloides thornei (assembly GCA_034699885.1). Taxonomy (NCBI): domain Eukaryota; kingdom Metazoa; phylum Nematoda; class Chromadorea; order Rhabditida; family Cephalobidae; genus Acrobeloides; species Acrobeloides thornei. The sequence continues at coordinate 6,725 of JAQGCP010001219.1, read as the reverse complement.
AAGCAATCCCTCTCGTATTCACACACATGAGATTGATCCGGGTGGAGTGGCGTGCAAATTTCAAAATTCCCAAGAGCAGTTTTAGCAGGAGAGATTTTTCAAGAGAGTCGAAAAAAATAAGTGTCAAGTTTTTGAATCGAAGGCAAAGAGCCAGAAAACGAAATGAACTTACTAATCGAATATTGACTAGCAAGTGACACTCAAATTGTCTGGAAGAGTTTTTAGCGCTGGAAAGTGTTGAAGGAGTGATGAAAATGTTGGAAGTTGGGGATAATTTAATTTGTTGACATATGGTGAAATTTACTTGACTTTTCTACAATTTTGAAATTTAAGGCAAGAATGTCAAACTACTTGTTGAGCCACATAGTGTAAAATTAGTTGGGCCCGGGGTTGGCATTTATCCAGATTTCCCCGGCAGAATGCTGGGAAAATATTTTCCCCCAGAACATAATTTTAGCGTCAAGCGTCACGACTCTGATGCTAGCATGTGTTCAAGCACCTTTCCAAAAAATTTTTCGATTTTTTACAAACCTAAAAAAATTGACTTCTCACAACTTTCATCTCTTTTATGCTTTACCATGACGTTAACCTATTAGTCAAGAAAAAATTGAAAGGAAATGTCCTTTCTTTAGGTCACATGGCCTCAAGCAGAATAAGAAGTATTCCTCTTTTCATCCATTCGTTTCGATTTACATATTTTCCTACTAAAATGCAGAAAAAATCTATTCATCACAAAAGTGCACCCTAAGTCAAAAATCTAAAATAAACAAGTTTTTGCAACAAAAAAATTTGAAACTCCAAAAATTTAAATTTAAAAAAAGAGTCTTTTCATCCATTTACTGATCACGTGAAATTTTTTGCATTGACTTTTATAAAGCAAATTCTTCGAAATGGATGAGATTCTTGTTAATTTTGGGATTATTGGATATGACAGTTTTTGCCTACTCGAAATGTTATATGAGGATAAAATTGAATAACAATTTTTTATCTGAAATCCCCAAAAATTTCATTTTTATATTTTAAAAACTGTCTTTTACATTCTAACAAGAAGGCCGATAAAAAGTCTCGCGCCAAATAAAAAAATCCGCTGTTGATGGCCAAGTGGTCCAATGCGCTGACCATCCAATCTGGCAAGTTAAGCAACATTGGACCCGTAGGTTCGATTCCCACAAGGGTGAAACCTCTTGATTTTCAGAAATACTTTTTACAAGAAATGGAGCAAACAATTTTTGCTCCATTGTTGATGCTTTCTACAAAATTGAAATTAATACTATTATTTAATGTCACTTCTATTCTTAAACAATTCCTAGAAATCCATAAATTTCCTTCATTGTTACTAGGACTGGGACAAGTTTCTCTATAGTTGAGATCTGTTATTACATCCGGAGTTTCCGCCAATCTATTAATTGTTAGCGGTTCAATAAAATGATCTGATTCTTCAACAGTTTGTTCTGCTGCCATTCTTCGTGCATATTTTTTTGTACAAATAATGGAGCACAAAATTTTTGCTCCATTGTTTGTATAAATTTTTTTTGAAAATCAAATGTTTACTCTAGTGGGAATCGAACCTGCGGGCCCAACGTTGCTTAACTTACCAGATCTGACAGTCAGTGCCTTGGATCACCTGTCTATTAACAGCGGACTTTTTGCGGAAAGAAAGCTTGCCACTTAACCATGAATCGATGGATTTAAGATTAATAAACATTGACCAAAAGAAAAAATGAAAATCTAGTAATACCAAAAATTTATACAATAAATAATAAATAAATAAAACCAAAAAATCACGTCTACAAAAATTTATCAACAATCGAATTATTCATCAGCGTAACGTTTGCCTTCAAAAATTCCTCCGGATCATGACGACACACGCCAAACGATTTCAACCCAACCTTTGTCTTTTCGTTGAGCTTTTTCGTCAATCGACATCGATATTTTAAGAAAGCACATAGGTTTGGATGGGTGTTATTTTCAGTGTCACACACCGGGAACGAGCCATAGCCTGCAAAAAAAGAGTTAAACGTACAAAGATTTTTTCTATGTAAACAAAAGATACGTAAAAAAGCAATGAACAATACACACGTTCCATTGAAACGAAGTAAAAATAGAACAACTTATATTTACAAAAATTATATACCTGATGCGGAGCATAAATTTTCGCAACAAGGACCCATGTAATCTAATTCAAGACCTTTATCAAACCTAAAAATTCAACGCGGTAATTTCTTACTCAATTGCGCAGTGGTAAATGTCTCACTTTACAATTAAAGTGTCGCTGGATCAATCCTCCAGGGAGTGATGCTCGGCTGCCTGCTATCAGTTGTGCCGCGCCTTTTACAACGCTAGCATTCTTGTCGGCACTACAGCGTTATGCTGCAAGTTGAATGGGTTTGAGTATTGAGACGAAAACCTTGAATGTCAAATTTTTTAAATACGCTTAATTATTGGGTGTATATGGTGTCATCAACTTACCAGGTACTATTATGAGCAGAAGTGGTATCTATATAAACTGGAAGATGCAAAAAATATTACAAATGCATCTATTTGAAAAACACTTTGAGAAAACAGAATTCCAACATTTTCTCACACTGAATTACTTACGTGTCGTGAGTTGAGCCGCAAGTTGAATGGGTTTAGGTATTGACACGAAACCCTGAATTTTAAATTTGTTTAAAAATACGCTTAATTGTTGGGTTTATTTAAAGAAAAACGGCATTCTTTATAGCTTAACGAAAAACTGCATTTCTTTATAACCTTGATTCATGTTTTCGTTTCAATAACCTAAAACAATGATCAAATTTGATAATTTCGGTGTCGGTGTTGTTTGTCTCGTCAAACTATAAAGAATGCCGTCTTTCTTTTTAAGTACACCCAATAATTAAGCAAATATTAAAAAAGATTTAAAATTCAGGGTTTTCGTATCAATACTCAAACCATTCAACTTGCGGCACAATGCCGTTGTGCCGAAAGTTTTGTGGCACGACTGCTAGCGTAGTGCCTTATGGCAACGGCACGATTGTTAGAGGCGCTAATAGCATCGTGAAATGCGCGGTACGACTGATGGCAGGCGGCCTTAAAGTTACAATAAGTGATAATTTTGTCAGGCCTTAAATATGCGACTTTTGGGCACGATACAAAATTGTTCGTGGTGACAACTTTGTGATTTTGACCATAGTGGGCTCGATCCCTCGATCTTTTAATTATAAAGTGAGTAATTTACCACTGCGCCATTGCATCACACATTCGGAACTTTCGACTAGATTTTACTTTTTGTTCTTCCTTAAAACACTTTTTTAAGACGTACACTGTTTTCATAATACACTTGGCATTCATGAAAGCACATAAATTTGAATGAGTTCTCCCAGTAGAGTCGCAAACTGGCTCCTTCGTAGGTTGGCATTGTTTTACACACTGACATGCTGGACTATCCATATTCATAGCTAAATGTTGACCATTTTGTTTAAGTTCAATACATTGTGCGTATTCAAATTTGCATTTACTGTCATAGACCTAAAAAATCCACGCAACAAATTTATAAATCAAGCATATAAAATAGAAGCAAAAGACTAAGCTTGGCAGTATATAGTCTGTTACACCGAAAACGTATAAGCCAAAGCGAACCACATGGTGCAGAGGAATTTTGAATTTTTTTCATGTGAAAGGTTCTGGTTTGACCCCCAACTTCGATATAAAGTTTTTGCAATTTCGACGAAAATTTTTTCATCGAAACCTGTAATTCTGTTTCTAGATTACGGGGGAAAAATATTTTCTTATCCTGAATCCAGAATTTTGGGCTATTGGGCTATTTAGAAAATGAAAAAATTGAAATTATCCAACAAATTTTCATCATCTGAGGATGTTAAAACTATCGCTATATGGAACCCAAAATTCCTAACCGTAATCTAGAGACAATATTACACATGTGCAAAAATGTTTATGGAAAATGCAAAAACTTTTTATCGGAGTCGGGAATCGAACCAGGGTCATTGGCCCGATAGTCCAAAATTCTACTGCGCTATGTGACCATAACAATTTTTACTGCTCCTCTGAAACAGTTCTAGTGAAACAGAGAGAACACAATTTTTTCTCTTACTTGCCCACGATGATCACACACTGGAGTTTCATACATAGTACATTGTTGTTGCCTGCAGCATGGTCCATCATAGTGATAGAAAACATCTAAAAGTGTCATATCAATAAACTACAGGGTGCCCAAAATGGCAATTTTTTCAAGTTTTTTAATTTTCACCTAAATAATCCTATTGTATGCAAGAAATCAATTGCGCTCATTCCCTGATCTTGAAAGTTCTTTTCTGACCCTGATTCAGGGAAGAGACGTGAATACTAAAGCTTTTTTTTAAATTTTGACTTTCTGAATATAGGACAATTTGTTAGCGGAGCTCATTTTGACCTGCTGGTGACCCCCACGAAATCGAAAAGGTATACGTGTGATACTTACAATCATTTTCTTCATCATGTTGCGTACAATTAAGAATGCATCTATTCATAAAGGTGTATTGTATGCCGCCTATAGATCCACAAACGGGTTCGATTTTCATGGGGCAAGAACATTGGCCGGCTAATGTAAAATTGAATTCACCCGAAACTCTAAATCACAATCGATTCAGCCGACTCAAAAAAGTTTTAAAAGAAATACTACATAAAAGTAAAATTTTTGGTTTTCATGTTTCCCCTGAAACATTATCCACTGAGCCATCATCGCCAAAATTTTTAAATAGACTTTGGGCAGTATGCATAACTGACGCTAAAGCTGACGCTAATGCCATTTTCTGTAGCTAATGCTAATAGCTGCAGCTATTAGCGTTAGCTACAGTTAATAGCGTTAACGTCAGCTGTGCATACGGCCCTTTAAATAGCTCACCTTGTAATACAAACAGCTATAACAAACAAAACCAATGGCTTTTTCGCCATCGGTTTATATCCAAGCTCTTTTTTTCCTCTACAAAGAAATGATATATAGACAGCTGATTAACACTAGTCACCTCAAATCTTCGACTCTATAGTTTCTAGTGTCCGGTCTCGTTTTGCAAGAACTGGACTTTCTCTAAGCGCGGTCAAAAATTTCAACCTTTTCCGCGTGATGTTTGCATAATCCTTTGTATTCGTATGTAATACTTGAGTGAGAAACTACCATCAAAGCAGAGGGTATTGTGTGAGAGAAGATTCGTATGGATCTTATGAAAAATGGTGTCATGATATCAAAGGGTTTACCGCAATTGAATTTTCATGAATTTACTATTAAGTAATTTAATATTTTCTAGGGGGTTTCTTAAAGCAAATATTGGGCTTTTATGAAACTAAATATATATCTTATTCAATAAGTACAATTAGAGGCCACATTTTAAGTTGTTTTGATGAATCAGACTTTCTATTAAGAATGTCAAATAAGAAAAAGGGCGTAGACAGACCCACTAGAAATGGAAGAGGCAACTCTAACCCCCTGCCCATGTCCAGGGTTCTGACTACGCATTTATCACAAGTTAGGTGACGGTTGCCTCCCCGACCACCTCACTCCCATTTCATACGCCTCTGATTTCGTCATATTAATGCTTTATATACCACCTATCTTTTTGGGTAGTGAAAGAATGTTTCAGTCTAGTCAGAGAACACTTCAGCAAAATTTGTTTACTTTATTAAACTTTAGAGTAGTCGGAATCTTTTGTTTGTGAATATTTTCCGCTTACGTAATTTGAAATGTAAATAATAAAGTTTTAATATTTTCAATTTTTTCGGGGTAAATTTTTTTAAACAAAATTTAACCCGTACTAGACTCACGACGGGTTTTCTGGTAAAAATTGGAGAAAATTCGAGATTTTAAAAACGAATAATGCCATCCAACTAGCTCAACGAGACGAGTGAAACGAGTTATATATTGTTCCAACACGTTATGGAATCACACGGCCGAGTGGTTAGTGTGCAAGGATTGCACTTCGCAGGTTCTTATGTTTTTTCTCGTGTCTAAAAAAAACAAAAAGGGTACCCCTAAATAAATTTAAAAATTCGATTTTTTCAATTTTATCTAAAAAATTTTTGTGCGCGTGTCCGAATTTGGTTTTGCAAAAGTCAAGTTTCAGGTCGAAGAAAAATGAAAAGAATGTATTGAATTACTTGTAAAAACAATGAAAATTTTAAAAGGAAATCTCGAAGTAATCTTGAAAAATGTTTGTTCAGTTTTCCAAGTTTTATGAATCGAACTCGAGCTAGGCTGAAAATGGATACTATGTAAAGGTTTCTTTATGAATGGAATCGAAAAATTGCCTTGACTTCCTTATGTTGAAAAATTTTTTGAAAAAAAGGGTTTCCGATGAAAAATTTTTGAAACTTTTTCTCCAAACATCCGTTGGTTCAATTCTTTCCATATTTGTAATACTCCTTTCAAAAAGAGTATCTCTCTTCAAGGACCAGTTCGAACGGAAAAAAGTTGCCATTTTTTGTTGATATTCGGAAAGTTTATGAAAAATGAGGCATTTTTTATTTTTACGGCACCCTCTGAATCGTTTTAGCTTTTGAAATAAATGCATGTGAAATTGGCAATTTGAAATTTTGTGTATTACAACGAAAACATGTACCTGATCATTTTTCCCTGAATCAATAAAATCTGTATATTGAGAAGAAAATAATGATTGGTCCTTTAATCAAATCAAGCAGTGGTTATAAAACCATTCAGCTTTAGCCTAATCCAATTAGTTTGATAAACAATAAAATCT
>JAQGCP010001218.1:0-12995 GCA_034699885.1 Acrobeloides thornei | reverse complement strand
GTAGTAAATTAAAAGTAAAAATGTCAGAAAATGGAGAATCGAGTCAAATAAACAATAAATCGATTGAAAAAGAACTAAACAAGTGTTGTGCTTGTTGTACAAAGAAATTCAATTATTGTGAAACCTCTTGTGATATACAACAAAATTTTAATAATAATGATATTTTCGAAGTACAAAATGATAAAAATGGAATTTATAAGATGCAAGATGAAGAAAAAATTTTATTACTGAAGCAGCAAAGCGTAGAAAATTTAGCTGTAGAACAAATTTTTACTCATGTCGAACTTAACAAATGTTATAAACGAATTCCTTTTCTATTTTCATTTGATAGAACATGTACAGAAATGACAAGAAATGTGATAAAGATGATCTTACGTAAAGAGTTAATAATTATTGAAGTTCAAGGAAAAATTAGTAGTGTATCAATGTATAAACAAGATTTTATGTGTTATAGCTATAGTGAATTTGAAATAAAAATTAAAGCTAAAATTTTCTTTGAAGCTAACTGTTCATTATGTCTAGAGCATAGGTGAGCTTTTATTGGCATATGGTTGAAGGGGATATGGTGGGAGTAGAAGTGATTTCATTTTTTAACCAAATACAGGCACGGCTGACCAAACTGTGCAAAAAGTTGCGAATAATGTTATTGAAACGAAAACCATTAAAAATGGCAAAAAGTAGCTCTTAGAAAAACTCAATTATCTCATCATCTCATCAAAGATAAAGCGAAATTGAACAAAATTTTTAAAAACATGTTCTACAGCGTCTGCTCCACGTATTTAATTTTTCTGCCTGAGCTGAATTTTATATGTTAAAAATGTCTTTGAATTTTTCTTTATACTAAAATTTTCAAACGTTATAACTTTTGATAGCATAAGTCATTTTTCGAGATCTTGGGCTCAAAATGCTCGTAAGAATCGAGCAAATAAAACGCCAGAACGATTTTTTCTTTTTCAGACAAAAAATCCACTGTTTAGTATGAAAAACGGAAAAAATCGATCTTTTTTAACAGTTTTTGTAAGTGCTGGTAGATTCAAATAAGTTTATTAGCGAAATAAAATACAATACAGCAGAACATTTATAATAGAAGGGAAGTGGAATTGATTGGAAGAAAAGCTAAAAGTAGGGAGATTCGTCTTAACTTAATTAGCCGTACACCTGTTTACCAATAAAGGTGATTTCACGCAAAAATGTTTAAAAGACGATGTCTCGAAATCTCGAACCAGTCTCGACCCCAGGGTGGCCATAGTAACGAAAAAATACCGGGGTTTACAGAATTTATTCATGCATAACTTTCTGCTTAAACTCGTGTCTTAGAATGTTTCCTTTTATAAAAACTCGAAAGTATAAAGGAGCAATAGTATAAAGGAGCAATATATTTTCTGACAAATCAGTACAACTTGCCCTTCTAGCTTAGGGTGGTTCACGTGATTTCAAAAGTCATAAATCTTACTGGAAATGTGTGCAAGGGTTGAAAATTAAAAAATTTTGACCGCAAAAAGTGCCGTTTTCTATTGAAAATTGGTGTACGAATCCTTATTTTGTTTTGGGTCGTTTTCAGCGTAGGAAAAGGCTTTTTCAATGCGGTTTTTTTTTCACAAATAGGTTTTTAATATCTAAATTTTCGAATAAACATGTTTTGGAACACGATTTCAGTAAGATTGATGACTTTTGAAATACGTGAACCACCCTAAGCTAGAAGGGCAAGTTGTACTGATTTGTCTGAAAAGATTGCTATACTTTAAGCAAGTTTTTATAAGAGGAAAACATTCAAAGAAACGAGTTTAAGTAGAAAGTTATGCATGAATAAATTCTGTAATCCCGGTACTAACATAGTTAAAGGGGGAGACCCATTTATGCACTAAAATCCAGATTTTTAAAAAACGAAGTTTTATGGTGTATACAGGGTAAAAAATAGCTGAAAAATTGATTTCGCGCACTCCTAAATTGTAAAAACGCTTCCTTGACCCTGATTCAGGGAAGAAATCGGTGTATTGAAGCGAAATCAAACATCTTCGGATTTTTATGAGAAAACCTAAGAATCGACCGTTTTCTCATAAAAATATGAAGATGTTTGATTTTCGCTTCAATACACCGATTCCTTCCCTGAATCAGGGCCAAGGAAACGTTTTCACAATTTGGGAGTGCGCGAAATCAATTTTTCAACTATTTTTTACCCTGTATCACCATAAAACTTCGTTTTTTAAAAATCTGGATTTTAGTGCATAAACGGGTCCACCCCTTTAATATTGTCATCTAATTCATCTAAACATAGTTAATATTTTCATCATGAAAAGAGAGAAAAATATAGTTAAAATTGTTCATCTTCATCTGACATACGTATATCTTGATCGTGTAAAACCAAATCCTCTTAAAATGGATTTTTTCATTAATTATTTCTGAGTATAAGGCTTTACCTCTAACATATTCATTTTGAGATAGATCAATGATCACATTTGTAGGATAAGTTTCTTCATTATCGGTGACATTATCCACATCCACCGTATCCATTATCTTAGATGGCATAACATGTTGGATTTCTGGCTCCATGCCTAGTTGATGAGCTTGTCGGTGTCGCAAAAGTTCATCGCTGCAAATATCGTAATTTTTGAATGTAAAAAATGTCAAAGTTACGCATATGTGGGCAAGGGGGATGGGATCAAGCTAGTTTTATCTTAAAAAATTAGATAAAACTAGTTTAGGCCACATCAGATAAAACTAGTCGCGATTTGAATATTAATTTTGGCAAATTATGCATTTTTTGATGACCCATTTCGCATTTTTCACGTAAAAATCTCAAATTTTTCGCGCTTCGCTCGAAAAAATGCAAATTGGGTACTTAATTTTTTTCACGAATGCGACGAAATGGGGAGGGGGCATGTCCCTCCTTGCACACATATGAAGTTACGAGTGAGAAAACGATTGTTCGCAACACCACCAAGTAACACGGCCACAGTCCACTTCCACTATAAGTGGTGGCATATGGATGATTTCAATAGTAGCCGAGAAAGATCGCTGATTGTGCACCCGAATCATATGACGAATTAACAACGAAGGACGCGTCATGGTCAGATCACATTGAGTACATTTTGTTCTAAATTTGGCATACAGGTGAGAACTCAGGTGAGAAGACGAGATTTTTTCATACTTAGGGCTTCCACTAATTCGTCTCGACGACGCTTGAGACTGCACTAATTGTAAGTTGGGGAGCAATAATTGCACTTAGTGCTCGTCTCGACGTCGAGATGCAAAATTTAATGCGAGACTAACTTTTCAAGGTCAACGAATTTTCGAATGTGGTCTTTTGCAATCTTCTGCTGCTTCTTCTTTTGCTGTTTCTTCTTTTTCCTCTTCTGCTGCTTCATTTTCTTCTGTTGCTGCTGCTTCTTTTTCTTCACCTTTTGTTGAGCTATAATTCGGATGAAGTTACATTCGAAAATTCGTTGACCCTCAAAAATAAAACCATCTCGACGCCGAGTAGTGCAATTAATGCCACAATTGGTGCTTCTGTTTGAATTCATAGAGGCCCTTACTTGCAAGGAGAATTTTCAGGCCGACCGATCGAGGCAAATTGTTTCGCATGTGACAATTTTTCCAACGAAGATAGCTTCGGGACTATTGTAGTAGAATGTGGATGATAAATGGGCTCATGAATATCTTCTTCTAAAGATAGTATTTCTATTTTCAAGATTCAAAAATTCTACCTTCAATTTGCTCGGAAACACATTGTTCGTAACCGAACTCCATTAATTCGCCGCTTTTTGAGGACACAACTCCGTGGATGTCCGCTTTATGGACGTTCAGTTCGGACATTGCGTTACAAACATAACCACAGTATTTACAGACAAACCTTAAAGAAATAGGGTTACGAAAAAAGTTTTTTTAAGTATAAAAAATCGAATTTTCGCGAGTTTGGTGTATATAAAAATGATCATTTTTTTGGCGATTTTTTTATTTGAATATTATTTTTGGCAAATTATGCATTCTCGTAGGGGTAATTTTATGCGAAAAATCGATTGCGCAAACTCGCATAACCTGAAAAGCGCAGAAAAATAGTGATAACAATTTTTTGAAAAGGTACTTACTTTCTCTTTTTAGTATGCGTTGCACTCAAATGCACTTTTAATTTTGTCAAGTCAGTGAAAACTAATTGGCAATCATGGCATGTCAACCGGTCCACCTCCTAAAATAAACTTTGATCCGCAATTCGATCAAGTTTCAACACAAAGTTGAATCGTGAGAATTATCATCGTTTGTTTGCGCTTACTTCTGGGCCTCTTTCTCTTAAAATGATAGCTCGCAATTCGTCATTTTTTGCATGAGCTTTCATATGCTGCTCCATTAAGCCATTTCTTGTGCTGATTAAAATTCCACAAATGCCACAAACTTCGGCTTCATCAATAATTGCCGCACTACTTGTTGGCTCTACATTTATTAACGCTGGTTGAATAAATTGACCTAAATAATTTTACTGCATATACAACATGTACAGTCAACCCTGAATAAGATGTCAACATGGGAACAGGGCCCAAAGTGTCTTATCGAGGAGTTTTTACATCGGAAAATGTTCGCAGGGACCGGATCCAGGGTGTCGTCTTATGGGGGATCGACTGTACTAAATTTTAGAGCTGTATCGACAGTTAGTGTTGAGTTAATGTTGTTAGTTAGCGTTAGATCGCACGGACACTAACCTTTATTGACGGTTAGCTGTGTGGCGTATTCGACTTGTCTTCTCGCAATTTGGGATCTTTGCAACTGAATCTCGCGATCAATCTTCCTTCTTTGCCATTCTAATGATATTTCATGGATATCTTTTAAGACACTCTCTAATTCATTCGGATGCTCTTCTTTTGCGTGCTTCTCTAAGCCAAATGAAGTCAAGAAAACACGACCCTCACAAAATTTGCATGGATATGATTCGACTTCATCCGCAATGCCTAAATTTATAAACTGTCTCTCACCTATGTCAATACAGTCAACCCTCGATTTAACGCCCCTCTCCGAGGGTTGACTGTATACAGTAGTGTACCCAGGCCTTCTCGAAATCCGAAAAATGAAAATTTTTTCCTAATGATCCCCCCTTATGTTTTTGCTTTTTCAATCTTCATTCATAGTCCCCCTTTTGATTTTTCACCAAAAATCGTAATTTTCTGAGCATTTTTAGCTTAAAAACGACTATTTTCGAAAGAATTTCGTGCCTGCTGCGCTGTTTTTAACGTCAAGAATTCAACATAAAATTTTTTAAAAAAACATAAGGGGGAACAAGGCAAAAAAATTTTTTCAAAGTTGGGCCCCCCGAAATTTTTTTCTGGGTACGCCACTGATTGTATAATACATAGCAAACCTGGTAACTGTTTCACATGACGCTGTCTAACGCTTGTTGAACTATTGGGGATGATTTGGATGCTCGGATATTTGCCTCCTTCAATATAAGGCTCAGTTTTGACTTCCTTGAAGTTCTCTCGGCGCACCACCACTCCACCTCGAACGACAACCTCCGAATTTAATTCTTCATCAATCTCGTTGTTAAAAGAGACTTCGGGAGCTGAAAAAGAAAAATATAGGAGTATGTGACAATACGCCAAACTTACATTCACGTTCTCTCTTAGCCTTGTGTCGTGAAATAATACGCGGCGATTTTCGTTTCAATAATGAAAGTGAATTCATTCTTAATAGTCTAAAATTTTTGGTCAGAAATCAAGCAAAAAAACAATAGAGCTCTTCCCCCTGGGGGAGACGCAATCAACAGGATTCCAAAAATTGATACTTTTTTGAAGAAAATTTTATGGGAAAAATATCCTCTAGGGGGTAATTTCCTACGAGGAGAACACGTTGACAATGTTATTTTGCAGCTATAATTCATCAAAAATCGAGAATCAACAAAACAATTCAACTATCGACTGGATATGGAACCATAAAGGCCTTGTTCTATACCGCCAAAAATCCAAAGTTTGTGCCTTCGCACGCGGCGCCCACTCATGTTCCTACGCACAGACATATAATGTTCGTCAATGTAGACTACAACACCATGTCCTCCCAGTCGTTTTGCCCCTTAGGCCAGGATATACCACCCCTTTCGCCAGGACTTTTGCTCCCTTCCCTTGTATGAGCTGCTCCTGTACGCACGCCAATTGTCGATAACTATGATCGTGCCACGACGAATGTAATTTTACTCCTAGAGGATGTTTTTCCATAAAATTACTTCAAAAAGTATCAGTTTTTGGAATTCTGTTGATTGCGTCTCCCCAAGGGGGAAGACGCTCCAAAACAATTTTTTTAGAAAATAAAAGCCGCTTGTATAATGTCCGCGGATTTTTTGAAAGAGTTGGGATAATAAAACGATGTTAGTGAAAATGATATCCGCTTTAAATGGAGCATAAGAACAGCATGTGGATAGAGCACGATATGCGCAACAAAAGTAGCACTGCAACAAAAGTTTTTTTTATTAATTCAAGAAACATACAATAGTTATATATATATTACTTATATATCGATTTTTCAGCCTTTATCATGAGGCATGGTCACCCATCTAACTGATGATCAAATTAAAGAAGTCGATGCAAATCGCTACTTTTATCACTTAACATTATTCAAAGAAACTATCGAAGCTCTGTATGAAATATGCCGTGTTTCAAGAAATATTTATGGGTGCAAAGTATGTTGTCATCAAAGACCGAAAATGGGCCCCCCTCGTTTTCTGGAGCGTGCTAAAAAATTTTTTCGTGAACAACCTAGGGGACCTGAATGCGGGAACTATAGATCACGTGTCCCTCTATTTTTATCAAAAATTTTTGAGTCTTGAACGTTTTCTTACTTGGAGATATGAAGTTAGATCCCTTGAGTTTGTCAAAAACCCGTGGGGCCAGGGAGCCTGACATCTATCTCTAAGAGAGAAGAAATTTGAGACTGAAATTTTCGTGAAAAATTTTCAATTTCGGCAAATTTTTCAACTTTTTTTGGCAATTTTTGACAAAATTTTTGCTCAGAAATTTCGATTTTTATTGAAAAAAAGGAAAATTTTGGACATTTTTGTTGAGAAAATGGAAAATTTTGTTCGGCCCCAAAAACCCGGACCGGGGCACCGACCGGAGATCCCTAGTCGGTGCCCTCACCCCCGCTTCGGTCTCTAAAAAAATACTTTAGGAGATATTGCTGTACTTGACCAACTCGACTCGTGACTTCCAAACTCTGATTGATTCGTTTAACGTAGAAGAGGTGTGGGAAAATGCTGAAAAGCCAAAAAGTATCGCCTGGGAAATTAAAGGTGCATCAAGTGGAAAGAGTCGCATCAAAGAAACTACTACACAAGAAACTGGCGAAGCTTCACATAAAATCATGACAGAAGAGCAGAATGAAGACAAAGTCCTCGAGTGGCACGTTGTGAAATCCCGTACGAAGCGTAGGAAGTCTCATTCATCGAATGATGGTGGTAGTGATGATGGGACCCCACCCAATCGTTCGCGAAAAAAACAGTCTGCTAGTGTCTATGATAGACTAGCTTCTGGGCAGCGAAACCCACGAACTCCGGCACAAAACCCCCCAACAGTTGACGAATTCAAAGGCAATGGGATCACAACTGGCAAACTAATGTGCCCCAAAAGTGCGATGGATTTGCCGCAAACGAAAGCCTCGATGGCCAAGATCGCCTATTCAAGACAGCTCCTGTGGCAAGGCCATAAGCAACAGTTGGTCGAGAAGTTGCATGCTAAGCGTAGACAGGAGAGAATTTTGGCCAATCTAGGCAATCGACGAAACAGTATGCCAAGTTTGACGAATGCTCGAAAGAAGTCTTCCGAAAATCTGGTAATTACGAGCGAACTGAAAGGAGTGGAAATCGAGTTGGCTTCGATTCATGAAACAGACGAAAACAGAAAAGAAGACTTGGAGAATATCGACAATCTTTCAACTCATACATTAGCAGGAAATTACACCACCCGCTCCGATCCACCAGGATTGCAGTGGGATTTGCGAGAGTTGGACGACGAGCTTTCATCGTTGGCCCAAGAAGAAGAATCGTTGGCCGAAGAGCTGTCCTCGCTAGCACAAGAGATAGAAAAGGAAGAAAGTTTGTCCATCGATGATGAATTGCAGCGACAAGTCTCACTTGACTTTGAAGATGAAAATTTGGAGATCTCGACGAATAGTTTTCTTTCCTCTGTGCCTGCAGGGAAGAAAGCGTCTTGGAGAGAAGTAGTTGCCAAATGGGCATTTAAAACTGATGAACAAACGGCTAATCAGAGCACACAAACTGAAACGACCGTGACAACAACACCCACGCCGAATCCCGAGCCAACGCATCGGAAGCCAGGTGATGCAGCACAGGTGCATGAGAAGCTGTCTTCACCATCACGCAAACGAATGCACGATGATTTGGAGAAGCGAAATGAAGAGCGTCAAATGAAAGCAGAGGAGATGCGCTTGAAATTGCAGGAAGAGAAGGCGAATCGACTGAAGGAGTTGCATCGTCGAGTTGAAGAAGTGAGACAAAAGCAGTGTGAGTTGACCAAGCGAAAAGCTCTTCTAATGGAAACCAAAATGCAAAAAGCGGAACAAATCAGACACAAGAACCTCGAAGAGAAGATCAAGAAAGCTAAAGATGAAGAACAAAAAATGATTGAAATCAATTTCATCAACACCCTGAACGAGGCGAATACAAAATTTGAGCTGCAGCTTCGTGAACAGGATCGTGAGCAGCGGCTGAGCATGCTAGCGGAAGAAAGGGCAAGACGATTGGAAGAAAAAGCAGCTAAAGAGGCCGCGGCGTTGGATCGCCGGCAAGCCGCTGAGCAGCAGCGTGCTGAGAAACTGAAGGAACAGACCATTAAACAGAAAGAAAGGCAAGAGCAGGCCGAAGCACAGCGCAGCGAGCTACTTGAAGCGGTCAAGAAGAAGCAGCGAGAACGTGAGATGCGCATTGAAGAGCGAAAAGCTAGCGAGCAAGCCGAACAAGCAAAAATATCCCAAAGTTTGTTGGAGAAGATTCAACACAAGCAAGAGGGCAGCAGTAGACGCTATGAAGAAAATATCGAACAAGTCAGGCTAAAGGCCATCGAACTATGCTCACCACGTCCACTAAACCCATGGATATCGTTGGCTGATTGTCACCCGATGCCTTCAGACACGCTATATAACCAACAGCGAGATTCGGGGCTTGGCTCTTTCTCGAGGAGAAAATGCATATGCTGTAATAAAGAGATGAAAAGTGACCTACATTTGATCGAGCACTTATGCAGCGAGTCACATTTGCATGTTCGTGGCTCCACGCTCTCCGATGTGGACTATGAATTTTTGAAGAAGGAATTGGATATGTCCATCAAAGAGGCGGAAAATGAAAGCACGTCTTCATCTGTAGGCGAGAAATCTACAAAGGCAAGTTCAAAAGAGGCCTTAAAGAAACGAAGATTGAAGATTCGTCACAAGTTCACTCGCAAAAAGTTTAACGCTGATCAATTATGGAAAGCCGTGGAAACGGTTCAACTGGATAAAACGTAAACGATTTTCAATGTATTGTTCTTTATGTATAATTTTAGTATCGAAAAGCGTACGAATGAAATTCTTGGAGTGTTGAAGGAAAACTCGAAATGCAATGAAAACCATCGGATGGCGTTTGAAAGGAACATCGTGGACTTGCATAAATTGTTTCTCAAAGAAAATCGGGTTAGAAAAAATCTTAAGGCACCATTTATACTTCCGTCGCGACAGTGCATTTTTGTGTCGCGAGTTGGCGTTTATAGTTCGTCGATTTTGTTCCTGCGACGTGTCGCGCGACAAGTTGCGACGTGGCGGAAGTATAAATGATGCCTAAAACTAATTTTCAATTAGTGGTGTTCGAAGTGATAATGATAAAAGGGTGTGATAAGATAACGCATTTTGATAACAGTGATCTTCATTGGCGCATTAGGTTGTGTGTTTGGGCTGTTGCCCGAAAGGTCGCGGGTTCAATACCCAGCTTTGTCGCTTGGCTTTTGCCCAAAAAACTGTCTCAATTTTGACAATTCTATTTCTTATCACTGTTATCATTAGTGATAACGTGATCACATTAAGCCTATTATCACACTTACCCTCATTTATCACTTTGAACATCACTATCGAGCAAAATTACCCAATTTTAGGACATCCGACAGAAAGCCGCAATCTACTTTTGGCACTCTGGCTTGATAGAACAACTAATAACCTACCTTTTCAATAGTCATAATTCAAAAACCGACTCGTCTGTTTCAATGACTAGGTATTTTTTGCGGAAAAATCGATTTTTTACATTTTCATCCGTGACCATGCTTCTTTAAGGTTATTGGGAAAAGTGATACATTTCGTAATGGATGCATTAATTGAATCTCTCCCGCTCTCGGTCGGCGTTTTCTCAAGTCAATTTGTGATGCAAGTCTGTGATCTGCTGTTGCTGAAAACCAAGGCAACTCATAATAACACAATGTATTCAAAATAATTTCAAATTTTAGTCATTCCTCGATTTGAACGCTTCAAAAATTTTTTCAAAGTTTTGGTTCACCGAGGCAAATTTGTTGTGCCACTTCCTGCTCAGGTGGTTTTCTCAGGTTCTCAGTGATGAAAGTGCTCAAGTCGGTGAGCATATGGCATTGACCCTATCATATTTGATTGTCAATGGGTTTTCGAACTACTGTGAAATTGCGATTGTGGCCATTTTGGATGATTTGGCTTTGATGGAAATTGATGAGCCCAAACTGAATTGTTTCGATGTCCTTTTCGGGTTGACTTTTGTACTTATAAAGGGTGTTTCGGCGTTCCTATCAAAGAAGAATTCAGATGAGAATGGTATTATTAATGAGTGAGTTATTTATATTAACTACTAGGGATAAGCGACCACATGTGTTCCGAACACAGAACACAAGTGTCCTGATTTCCTGTTTTCTGAGCACATTGTGTTCTTTGGACCTCTGGTACCGCTGCATCAAGCTTGCATAAAATATTCATTTTAAACTTTTTTCAGCTGTTGTGATTTGGTTTCGTTGGTTGTGCCATGCATAATTTGTAGATATGTACATTTGCGAACAGAAATGGATTATGATAGCTCTTGGAGGATTATTGACAACCAAGTTTTGACTTTATGGAATTTCTTAAATGAGAATAAAATCTGCCACCCAATTGTCACGGTAGATCTTCAATTCGTTTTTGCTCTCATATAAAACTTGTTTATAGCATATTCTTTCTTCTGAAGAGCGTGTAGTCTCGATTCGAGTCGCATTTTTATTTTCCAATCTAGTCAGCTATTTTGTTAAACAACTACCTCAAGAAAGTGCACAAAATTTACTCAACAAAACCATTATTGCAGTGGGGTATTATGCTTCATTTTCCGAACAAACTAGGGTATGTCCATGATTTTCGTTAATTATACATTCCTATTTTATAGCTATTTTGTACACTTGGATGGCAGCGTTCATTGTTAATGAACTTGTGCACATTGCCATTCGATTATTTCTCTAGTGGTGAATTGCGAGTAAGTTGTCTAATAAGATTGGCGAGATCGGAAAATTCGGATCTAGTATCGATTAGGGCTAATAAAAATCGAAATTTATGAGCAAAAATTATCATTTTCCGACCAAAAAGTCGAAAAATTGGCATCCCTAATCTTACTCCCCCCTGTATGCAGTGCCGTATCCAGGATTTTTTTTAGGAAGAGGGGTAACTTTTGGGTCGAACCCCAAAATCAAAGGGTCCTCTTATGTTTTTTCGAAATTTTTTCAACACAGAGCTAAGTAAAAGTCGGATCGAAAAAATGGACTTCAAATTCGTGTTCGGCGACCCCAAAAATAGTGGGTATACGTTAGTTTCAAATAAAAAGGAAAAACTTGTTTACTTGGGCCCTCCGTTATATTGAACTAGATTCGAAAAGTCAAGGTATATTGCCTCTTAAACGTTTTTTAGGAATTGCTTCTACCGACGCTGATTGCGATTCTGTTGAACAATCTTACAGCTGTTGAAGTTATCAAAGATGAATTATCTTGTTCTTGGATGGTTTCCTTTATTAAGGTAACTTTTTTAGTACAAGATGGACTTTAAAAAATCGGAATTTTGCCGTTTTTTGATGAAAAAATTTGCGAAAATTTTTTTCAAAAATATTAGGGATACAAGGGGGGGGGGGCAAACGTCCTCGTGTAAGAGGCAAAAGTCCTCGCCAAGGAAAAATTGATCGTTATAGCGCTAGCTATACTTTTGCCCCCTCCCCTCCTTGTAAGTTTATGCCAGAAATCGATTGCGCGCATTGAAAAATTCTGAAAATGATTAATTCTGAACAATTTAGCCATGAAATCGTCATTTTTTAAAATTTTTTTCTTCAAATTTTTCGCCAAAAAACGGCAAAATTCCAGTTTTTTAAAGCCCACTGTATGAAGTTTATGTGAATATAGCAGAATTTTAGGATTTGGAAAAGCACGAACCGAATGATAAGAAGAGAATTTCGTTGTTGTTGCCAGAAAATACTCGAAATCAAGCTTTAGAGTTTTTCGCTAGCTTACCTTGAATGTACATATATTTTCACTGAAAAATTGTATATATTTTGTACTGGTGTTTTCACAAATTGTCATTCATTTTCCGGTGTAGTCAATTGATCTTTCATTGTTGCCGGTTTTCTATATATTTTTTTAAAATTTTGATTTATGCATTGATAACACTTAAAAATAAATGTAAATTAGAATATGATGATTATAGAGATTCTGGGTTGAATGCCCTTTTTACTACATAATTATGTTTATTTTTTGGCGCTGTTATAGAATGGGACTCGCAGTAGCGTATCCAGGATCAAATTTCGGGGGGGGGGACCAACATAAGGGGACCATTAAGAAAAATTTTTTCGAATTTCGGGATGTGCGGCCGCACCCCCTGGATACGTTACTGGAGACTCGAGCTTGAAAAAAGTTGTTCGTGATTATATTTTTTTAAAGTTTATTTTAGAATAGTCATAATAGTAAAAAATAATATGCTAGATAATGTCGAATGAGTCTTTCATAGAACTTTTTGGT
>JAQGCP010001217.1:0-12997 GCA_034699885.1 Acrobeloides thornei | reverse complement strand
AAAAGCCATTCATTTGCTTTAGGATTATAGAAATAAGTAGTGTTCTTATCATAATAAAATCCAGTTGAACAATCAAGGTAATATCCGGAAGAATCTTCAAGTTGAAATGTTTCGAAAATTGGAGGTGCTAAACAAAATTTTATATAAAAATAATCTTTTGGTGGTGCAGAAACATCGGTTGGATTATACTTTTTTCCTAAAAGTTGTATAAAATAACCGATCATTCTGCTAACCGGCGCTATTTTTTTAATCTCAAACAACTCGGTTAGAACAGATACTAGCTAGCAATTATTGATTAGCCTGCGCCTCTGAATTTTTCTGTGTGTAAGGAAAATTGCTTTATATACTTACGATAAATTTGAAAAACACCAAAGATTGTTTTCACCGTTTTTGATTCACTTTCTATATGTGGGCTCGAAGCTATTGAACCTTCATTAAATTCTTCAGATATTTCATCTTTTAGGCTGTATTCTTCTAAAATTCTTTCTAACAGTTCTTGATATTGATCATTTTTAGAATTTGTACTAATAGGTAATTCATCCATTGTAAAATTAAGCTTGCTATAAATAAGTATATATACCTAGTGGCTTAGGAAAAGATCGCACGGATACCAAAGTGCCGAAAAGATGCAGGAATGGATCAAAATTTAAAAAAATTTCGTCTCAGCTCGCCGAGAGCTTCAAAACGACTAATATATAATAGGGTTTATAAGGTTTGACCCATGGCCGATTTGCTAACGTGTTTGGCGTTTATTTATAGGGCGCGGGTTCGATCCCGAGCCATTTTGATTTTGATTTTTTATTTTGTTGCCCAATTCATTCATTGAAAATTTGTTTGCATATCCACATCTTTATGCGGGAAACACGATGGCGCTATTATTTTTTCATGAAAACTTTTGGAAAAGTTAGAAAATCGAAAAATCTCGAAATTGAAACGAGTACCATATCATATGTTTTCATCATGGGAAAACCCCATGATATGATCGAGTTTTCGATTTTTCCAAAAGTTTTCATGGAAAAATAATAGCACCATCGTGTTCCCTGCATAAAAATGTGGATATGCAAAAGTTTGAATTTTGACATAAAATATTTAAAAAAAGACTTGGGCAAAGGATTGAACCCGCGCTCTATGAGTGAAGGTCGAGCACGTTAGCCAATTGGCCATGGGTCAAACCCCAAATCGAGAAATATTTCTGCTATTTTAAATTGAAAGTCGGGTATGGGAACATTTTTAGACCGATTTTGAATAGATTTCATACTGACAGTTCGAGATGGTTCCTTGTGGGCATCAACAATGTGATAGTTGAAAAATAAAAAAAGTGTAGTGAGAGAAAAGTGTGAAAGCACATATATTTTTTATTATATATGCCAGATTGTCAGACTGTTATTGATCTTCACAGAAGATCAATAACGCCAAACTGCTAACTTTACACAAGTACATAATGTTGCATTCATATGCATAGATTATAATGCCAAAAATTTTATAAGTTTAATTTATTTATTAAATATCTAATTCATAAAAAATCACAAAATAGATATTAAATAAATATTTTTGGCGGTATCTCACTTCACCCATTTGACAGTTCACCAACCAAGGACAATTCACCACCATGGACACTTCACCCACCGGACACTTCGCCCCACTGGACACTTTGTTCCCCATAGACAATTCACCCACCATAGACACGTCACCTACTGGACAGTAGGTCCACCATAGACACTTCACCCACCGGACAGTTCATCCACCATAAATACTTCCCCACCATAGACACTTCACCCACTGGACAGTTCATCATGGTCTTGAAAAGGTGGATGAACTGTCCAGTAGGTAAAGTGTCCAATGGATGAAGTGTTTATGGTGGATGAACTGTACAGTGGGTGAAGTGTCTATGGTGGGTGAAGTGTTCATGGTGGATGAAGTTTCTAGTGGGTGGAATGTTCTTGGTGGGTGAACTGTATAGTGGGTGAAGTGAGATATCGCCTATTTTTTATTGAAACTTGAACATAGTTCACATGATGAAACAAAAATTTGTAGACCACTCTCCTAAGGCAGTAATAATTTACATAAAGATCCATTTGCAAATTTCAAAGTACTCTAAAAAAAATAATTTTTAATATTCATAAACAGTGTTGCCCGCCTACAGGGAGTAGCCAGGATGGGGGGGGGGCTAGGTCACAGCAGTTTTTTGTTGCTAAAATTATTGGAGCAAATTCGAAGTTTTAAAAAAAAAGCAAGTCATGCCATTCGACTAAGCTCGCTGAGACGAGTAGAACGAATACCATAACATGGGGTTATCCATCCCGACCCCATGGCCGAGTGGCTAAAGTGAGAGATTTTCACTTTATAGACTCGGGTTCAAATCCCGCTTCGAATTTAAAGTTGAACTGGAACCGAAACGGGCCATCACTGGCATTTTCGTACACTGTATGATGGTAGGCTAAAAAATGTTAGCCTCTTACTTCATTCAACTTAACCCACGAAGTGGCTTTATCCAACGTCTGAAAAGTTATAATCCCTTGAGTTTTAATATTCCCATCAAGCAAAAATGTTCTATTGATGATAACTTCGACAAACTCAAATCCTTGATTTGAAAGAATTTTTTCAATAGTAGATTTGTCAATACAGGCTGGTAAGTCCAAAACAAAGACAGCTGAGGGTTTTAATGGATTTTTCGGAAGCTGGGGCATTTCTTTAGGCTTATTTGATTTTGGAACAATTTCTCTAGATACAACTGGTCTTTCAAGATTTGTATTGCCTGGTGGATAACTTGGATTGGCGGGAAATTTTTGAGCCTAAAAAATTATTTTGATTTTTAAAAAGCATGCATCGGGCTATTTATATAAAAAATACCTGCGTATGTAAGAGTGAAGGGATTAACTGAGAAATTGGTCGTTGCACAGAGAATTGATTTAGTGGCCGAATTTGTTCTTTAAAAATGTCTGCTTTTTCTTGGTTAAAATTTGTGTTAAGAGCATTTTGATTTACTACTGAAGAAGGCTAAAATGTCTGAGTATATGTCGTATTCCCCATGTCCAAAAACCCGGGTACAAAAATCCAACCAAATTTCGAGGAGGTCCACTTTTACCAGTGGCGCAAAGAAAGGGGGAAGCTTCCCTCCCCTCAAATCTGAAAAAATGATAAATTTTTCCTAATGGTCCCCCTTATGTTTTTGCCCAAAAAAATTTTCTATAGGACTTCCCCCTCCCAAACTGAATCCCACTTTGCGCCACTGACTTTTACCCCAAACTTAAAAAAATACTAATAGTGTATTCCAACTTGGTTTTCTATCTGCTTCGATTTTAATCATTTGCCATATCTTTCGAGCAGTTAATTCATCATTGCAACAATGAAGTGTTATTTTTAAAAAGTTAATAAATTTGTCCTCAGTTGTTGGCATATTCCCATCATAAAAAATAATTTTTGACAAAATATTTTTAATTTCCTTTGCACGGCATTTTGTTCGCGCTTTTTTTACACTCCTTTTAAATTGATCGTTGAGTTGGTTCTAAAATTGAAAAAAAAGTTTTAATTTTACAGGGTCTTCCAAAAAATAGGATTTTTGCAAATTGGAAAACAAGGTGAAGGAGACGTTTTCGCGCGTCAGGAATGCGCGCAATCGATTCCTTGCATCAAATTACCCTTACATAGGTTATATTGAGAAAAAATTTTTGTCGAAGATTGACTTGGACCCCCTTTAAGATCAATGTATGAATATGCTTGAATTTGCTTAGCTCCCCAAAACTCTCTCACCGGCTTATGATATTTGGTGGGAAAGGCGGTTTCACGCATGCGCCCTAAAAATTATCTCTTTATTTTTCTAAAAATTAACCTCTTCATTTGAAATCTCACCAAACTCAGCATTAAGCTTTGCCAAATATTCTGGAAAAGGCATTTTATTTGGATCAGCTTCATATTCAGCATAGATGGTATCCCAAACAGATTTACGATAATAAGGATTTTGAATGTTAAACTCTTGTAGCAATAAATTGAAATGATTTTTCGATTTTGGAATACGTGTGGGTTGGGAAAGAAGTTTTTGTAAGATTGATAGCATCATCGGTTTTTGGCATTTTCTGGCTGCATTTTCGACATATGAGGCCCATTTGATTGAAAATCTTCTTCTCTAAAAAAATAATAAAATTACATTGGGGTGTTCGAAAAGTAATTAGACTGTTCACGTGAATTTTAGACCGGAAATTTTTTCTAAAAACAACTCCTATGGGGGTAATTTTATGAGAGAAATCAATCGCGCGCATCCTCGAAGCGCGAAAACTCTTTCCTAACCCTGATTCAGGGAAGAGGTGAGTGTATTGAAGCGAAAATGTAAATATTGGCTGGTGCATAAATCTTGAATAAAAACCTTTTCTCGTTCATCGAGACGTTCAGCGACAGTTGGTTTTCTTTTAGTTGCAATAGGTCCTTCTAGATCACTACAGTGTCGCCGCTTACCAAGAGGTTCTAGATTAGAACCTGTTAAAGCTGCTGATTCTGATTTTTCTGAATGTAGACAATTACTATCGCTATTAATACTACTTGTATCAGAAGCTGAAAGCATACTCTAAAATTTGGACTGTGATATTATATAGGGTGTGGAAAAAACAAAACGGGGTGATTTATGGAGCAACTTATAAAAAACCGTTTTTGAGAATCTTTTATCGTTGCTAAAATATCGAATTTTTTTATCTGCTAGGTTATGCTGGGACATCCTGTATTCAAAAAAGTAGCACTGCGAATTTATGGAACAACCTAATATGATTTTTTGCCTATTTTTCATTTTTTATATTTGAAAATCGCATAAAAATTGTTAGGGAAGCGTTTTCAAGATTTGGCAATGCGCACAATCGATTTATGTTGCACCCGATCTTGAAGATTCTGAATCGGGTGCCCGATTTGATTTAGTTCAAGTTCGGGCGCCCGATCTTGAATGATTTGATTTCGTTCAAGATCGGGCGCCCGATTCTGAATCTGACTAATTCAACTAACTGATTTTGACAAATTCAAGATCGGGCGCAACATATATATAAAATTCAAATATACATCAGAATTTTTTCTAGAATCATCAAACTCTTTATCGATATTCCTTTTAATCTTCGGTTCTTCATCCTTTTCTACAATTCGCATTGACTCATTATTCTTCTCAAAAAGTTGGAGCATATTCTTAAGCTGTTCATCATCGCCTTTACAAGGAATATAAGTGCTAAATGTTTTGGTCCAAAAAAGCCATTCATTTGCTTTAGGATCATAGAAATAAGCAGTGTTCTTATCATAATAAAATCCAGTTGAACAATCAAAGTAATAGCCAGAAGAATTTTCAAGTTTTAATTTTTCGAACTTTGGAGGTGCTAAACATAAGTTGTGTGTATACAGAAAAATATGGCTTTTGGGTGGTTCAGAGACATCGGCTGGCTTATAATTTTTTCGGCAAAAATTTCTATCTATCCGATGTATTTCAACAATGAGAGCACTTCTAGCGTGGTTTCGAAAAAATTTTTTCGAAACTACGCTAGAAATGTTCTCCTTGTTGAAATGCATCGGCCAGACTGAAATTTTGACCGAAAAAAATTATCTAGGATGTTCTAGACAGTTGAGAAAAATAAAAAAATCAACGTAAAATCGGATTTTTGAGCTTCAAATAAGGTTTTGAATTGTTTAAAAACCGAATTTTGACTCAAAATAACTTCAAATTTTTTCCCATGCGTTAATCGCATTAAATAAATTCAATTGGGAGCGCAGTTGATGTACTGTAAATTGGGTACAGTAAAAATGTTGTCGACTGGCTTTATAAATTTTATTTCTAACCACTAAAATAAAGTTTGTCCAAAATATGTGGTGTTAAAAAGGAAGACAGCTTGATGAATGAAACGCAAATGTGGATAGTTTTGAATAGATCCTATAAAAAACAAATGCCAATGAATAGAGCGTTTTTGGTTAGCACAAATTTCGAAATCGGAAGAAGTAGATGAAAAGACAAAACGATTTTAGTGTTAATCGACATTTGTTTATGAGTTATGAAATTTAACAAATTTGCATACAGTTGAACCGTTTGACACTATGCCCTTTTCAATTTCGAGAAAGAGTCTTATAACCCATATTTTTTTTGAAAAAAGTCGAAAAATCCGAAATCGAAAGATAAAAAAACCGTCACTAAAGCCTTTCTCAACGAATCTTTTCCCAACGAGCCTTTACCAACAAGCATGTTCCAACGCATTATTAGTTTAAAAAATGCGAAGATGGGGTGAAAAAACCTTTCATGATTTTCCCCCTTATGATTTTTGTTATTTTTTTTAATTTGTAGTGCGTTGGGAAAGGCTGGCGTTGGTAAATTCTCTAGTGCTCCGACATCGAAGGGTTGTAAAACCTTTAAAAAACCGAACCGAGATATCAAAAAAAAACCGAAATCGAGCGATTTTTTTCTACACTTTTGCGCCTGCAACTGGCTATAAAAATTTTTTACCTATTTATTTTCTGGGTGTATGGGTAAAATTATTTAATTCTTACGATAAATTTGAAAAACACCAAAGATCGTTGTCACCATTCTTGGTTCATTTTCTGTTTGTGAGCTTGAAGCTACTGATTCTTCGTCCAATCCTTCAGATATTTCATCTTTCAGGTTATATTCTTCTAAAATTCTTTCTAGCAGTTCTTGATATTGATCATCTTTAGAACTTGTACTAACTGATAATTCATCCATGGTAAAATAATGCTTTCTATAAAAAAGTAATTTTGTAAGTGCTAACATAAGTTGGAGTACTTTAAATACTGAAATAACAATTTTCTAAAAACGTTTAAAATTTTTTCAACAATTTTCGCATTTATAATAGCGTTCAATATTTGTGTTATCTGGATGGCGACATTGAACTTCATTGATCGCTTTCGCAGCTTTTTGTTTTCTTACTCATGTTCCCGCCCATTCGCCCTAGAATTAAAATACGAAGTATCACAAACTGAGCTGCTTTGTATCTGTCTTTATAGCATGAATTATGCCGCTAAAACTTTCCCGCGTAAAAAATAACTGGGTCAGTGGTTTAATCAGAGTTAAAGGACCATTCCACTTTTGGGAAGCTGATAATAGAGCATAAAGTTAGAGCTTTTTTTGCTTTTACGGCATTACTTGAGACGATATCTCGAAAGTTCGAGCCTAAGTGGGCGTAGTGTTAAAAGGCTCGAGGGCCATTTTATTTAATAAGCTTGATAATAATTGTGTTTGAGTAATAAAAAAGAGTTGTTATCAAAAAAGATTTCAACAGAATAGCAAAAAAAGTTCCAATACAAAAAACTGACAAAACATTGCCATAAGCATTTTTCATCAACCACATTTTTATATTTATTGATTTACAAATTCCTGATATTGTTTAATATATGGGGCTAAAAAAGCGGATTTTTTTATTTTTTGGGATACGGAAATTTATTTTTTCTAAAAATGACTTTAGGGGTAATTTTATGCGCAAAATCGATTGAGCGCTTCCCGAACTCCGAAAATGCAACGATTTCTCACCCCATGACATCCATGGGCTCATGGGGGTCACCCCAAATATAATAAATAGCATGTCAAAGAGATAATAAGAACAGCTATTGATGAGCATATACCATACATGAACAAGGAGGAGAGGGCAAGCTACTCAATATGAAACTTTATATGAAATTTTAACTTTTGGCTCGATGTTAGCTACATGAGGGGGGAGAGGGGCACGGATAATTTCACGGACTCGTTTTTCAAAATTACTTAAAGTACCGGGGTAGTCCTTTTTTCGTCAAAGATTTTTTCTTCTGTAAAATTTTCCGATTGAATCAGGAATTAGAAGAAGAATTGTTTATTGAAACGTAAAAAATTTAAATTCTTTGAAAGAATTTTTTAATCTCTAATACGAATCACAAACTATATCAGAATTTTAAAATTTCTTTCAAAGAATTTAAATTTTTTCATTTCAATAAACAATTCTTCTTTAATTCCTGATTCAATCGGAAAAATTTTATAGAAGAAAAAAATCTTTGACGAAAAAAAGACTATAAAAAAGAGACTCCCTATGCAAAAATTTAGCGGAGAATCTATTGCGCGCATTCCCGGAGCGTGAAAATGCCTTCCTGCTTCAGGAAAAATTAGGGTGTGTATTAAAGCGAAAATGATCAAAAATCAGTTTTTCACTGGAAAACTGACTTTCCATATGTTTTTCTATGTGAGAAATCGTTTGCAAACATTTTCGAATCGTGAAAATGCTTTATTGACCATGTTTTAGAGTTCTTATTTAGAGTTCATCGTGGTAATGAAACATTTTCATGATTCGAAAATGTTTGCAAACGATTTCTCGCATAGAACAACATATGGAAAGTCGGTTTCCCAGTGAAAAACTGATTTTTTGATCATTTTCGCTTTAATGCACTCCCTAAATTTTCCCTGCACTTCTCGAGACATGAAATTGTTCATTGTCTAAAACTACTACAAAAAATTGTATGTTCTTTGAATTGCCTCGGCTGCTGTATATAAGGAGGTCATTTTGCATTGTAAATTAGAATTGCCAAATAAACTTCCAGCCTCCAGACAAACCATTCCAGGCACTGCACAACGGATCCACAATAGTACAATTTTGCATTTTCCTTTAAATCAAAAATCCGATTGCTAAGAATTATTTGCCATAAGTAAAATAAAAAATGGCTATTATACATTTGCCCTTCCCTGATTCAATAAAAGGTATTTATTGAAACGATTGATCAAAAATCATAAAATTGTATCAGTTTTTAATAGGGATGCGCGTTGGCCTGCGGGCGGGGTTTGTTCTCACCTGAGCTTCCAATTGGCCCTAAAAATTAGGCATCTATACTTTTTCTAACTTTTTTTAAAAAGTATACTAAAAAGTTAGAAAAAGTATGTTAGAAAAGTAAAAAGTTAGAAAAAGTATAGATGCCAAAAATTATCTACAACATTACTGCTTTGTTTTATGCTTGGTCCCGAGCCAAATCTCGAATCGCCAAAAATATTTTTTTGGCTCTGAAGATGGAGACCCCTATGAATGTGGGCATAACAGAATTTTTTACCCTTTACTATTCTGAGCATAACTCTTGATGGTTAGATCCAATTTCAATGATCTCGGTGTCATTCGAAAGCTGAGAATGAAGTCATCAGTAATTAAAAGACCATCAATAGTGGACCAGTCCTTGCCTCAGACAGTGACGCGCTGCATGCAGCTGCTTCGTGACCTAATCAGCTGCTGTCTGAGGCAAGGACTGACCCAGTATTCAAATTCCCTCTGATTTGCTGGCATAATACTTAGCGTCACATAAATATCACTCGAAGAAAGACATGTTTTTCATTGAATTAATAAGCTCTATTTAGGCTCAAAATGGCTCCATCCTTGAAGGAATCTTCACTGTTCCAAAATGATGAAGCTCAAGACCAAAATGATGAAACTCTAATCATCTTGAATTCTTCTGGGAGCTCTGGTCCAATAGAGCCAGCTGGACGATATAAGAAGTACTTCAAGGTGGTCAATCAGTTATATCCCAACGAACAATCCGAACAGCCGACGAGAGTAGAACTTGTCCAGTGATTTTACAATATTTTGATAATAACTCACGTTGTTTAGAAGCAAAGTTGATCAACGCGAATATGCGGTTAAAATAATCGATTTTGCAAAGGAAAAAAAGCGGACGACAATAGACGAAACAATCGCAATGGCAAAGTTATCCCACCCAAATATAATCAGGTAAGAGTCCACATTGGATCATTCACCAAAATGGCAAGTATAAGGCTTACAATAGCGAGGAACGGCATTTAATCATTTTTTCTTTACAAGGAGTCAAAACATGAGTGGATTTAAAATGATGAATTGAAAATGCTTTTCTCACTATTTTAAGCCATAAAACTACCATTTTAGTGGCTGGTCTAATGTGGACTCTTATCTTAGATATTACACAGTTTGGATAGAAATCAACGAAAGGTCAAGTACTCCGGAACTCCTAGACTGTGAGAGCGACTACAAAATTGAACAAGGTAAGTTACAATAAAATCGGTCGTTATTTTATTATCCTTCGACAATTATTTTTGCAGAAAAATGTTTCCTAAATGATAAAACTAAATTATTAAAAATTTAGAATACAGACGATCTGTCGACCCTTTCCGCCTCTACATATCCATGGACTTCCATCCGAATTCTCTGAAGGATAAGCTGACGTCCGAAATATACGAACTTCAGCACAGAATTCGCTTTTGTTTTGAACTTTGTTCTGGTCTAGAGTATCTCCGATCGATGCGAATTGCTCACGGTGACTTGCACCCCGGAAATGTCATGATAAAGGCAGATGGATCGGTGAGTTTAGAAATGTTATTTGTTTATAATAATCCATTTGATTTAGATAGTAATAATCGACTTCGGATCCTTTGAGCGTCTAAACGAAGAAGGAAATGCTATTTCCGGTCGAAAAGTATCCAGTTTTCACGGAATCAACGAACCAATCTCAAAGTGGTCCGACATTTATACCGTATTTCCTCTAAAATAAGCCCCGGGGCTTATTTTTTTCAACCCCTCTCAAAAGGGGGGGCTTATTTTTTTCAATCATGCTAAAAATATATATATAAATTTTAAAAAATTAGTTAAAAAACTTGAATTTTATTTACAAAAAATATTTTAAAATATCATATAAAGTGATGTTTATTTTACAACTCGATTGATCTAGCTATATAAAGTCGAATATCGAAAAAGTGCAGTTTTTTTGCGCCACCCTGTAAAAAAACAAATAAAGAATAAAAAATTTAGGGGGGGGGTTATTTTTTTCAACCCAACTCAAAAGGGGGGCTTATTTTAGAGGGGGGCTTATTTTAGAGGAAATACGGTATATTCTTTTTCCAATGTCCAAAACTGATAAAAAATTTTGCCTAGGGATATTTTTATGCGAGAAACACGAATCTGTTGTTATTTTTTCATGAAAATTAATTTTTCTACTTTTTACAAAAACTTTTATGTAAAAATAAGAAAAGATTCGTGTTTCTCGCATAAAAATAGCCTAAGCAAATTTTTGATCACTGAAAAAAAGAATTAACTCCAGGCGAGAGTCGAACCCACAGTTACATAGCCTGGATCCTTAGCCACTAGGCTATGAGAGCACACTTTCACGGAGTACACTTAAATCAAACCAGTATAAATTACCCTAACGCATGTCCAATTTCATGTGCAATAATTCCAAGCTAAAAATCAAGTATATTCTATTTTCGAACAAAACACATTTTCACACATCAAAAATTTATAGATCCGTCTGAAATTTTTGGTTATAATCAAGAGCCAATATTTGCACTTCTTGAAACAATGGATCTGTTCAAATTTTTGATTTTTAAATCCGTTCTTTGATGGAAAATGTGAAAAGTCAAAAAATTTTCTAGCATTAATATAAAAGATGGAGCTAATACACAATAGGGGACGTGAAAATTTTTCGAAAATTTTTTTTGGAAATCACCCCATGGAATTTTATAAGTGTCAAATTTGGATTCCCACACATTTTTACTCTTAAAAGGTTGTTTTTAGGCAAAAATCGGATTTTTGCAACTTTTCGCTTCAATACACCTTCCCTGAATCAGGGAAGTTTTTTTAATTTCCACTTGGGTGGCCCCCTATTGTGTAGTAGCTCTCAAAAGATATACATAATCACATCCAGTTCCAATTGAAACTAATTGACCACCACCAACTCTTCCAATATTCGACCAACAACCTCTTGCCCAATCAAATCTCAAATAATCTCTCCCTGTACCATTTTCAATAAATCTGAAACAAGTCTGTTGTTCAACATGCCTAATACCAGCTCGTATACTTTCTTGCCAATACCCTATATTCCAAAAAAAGTAAATTTTTAAAATATATTCCCTACGATTGTCGTAAGAAAATCTATAAGGAATCCATCTTGACTGCCAGAATAAAGTTGGATCGGGATGAATTTGACGACTTGTTCGCTTTTTGAGATCCTTCGTCTTTGAGCGAGGTCGCAGCGGAAGTGCTAGAAAACGTCAAAATTTGCATATTTAAAAAAATATACATCGTTTAATTTCATTCAAAATCGATCTTGCTTGTGGTGAAGTTAAGACAATATCGCTTTCAAAAAGTTGATGTGCAAAATCTCGATTAACAAAGGCTTCGGTACCATCGTCGAATTGATTCTCGCTTAGTTGTTGACGTCTTGTAGTTAAATACTAAATTTTTATGATTTTTCATTTTTCTAAAAATTCAAATATTATAAAAAGTAAAAATAATCCTCCTATATTAACATTACAGGATGGTCTTAAAGGACCAGTCAAATGGGAAAAAAGTTGCCATTTTTTGTTGATAATCGGAAAGTTCATGAAAAATGGAGCATTTTTTGTTTTTACAGCATATTCTGAATCATTGTATTTTTTGAGATAATTGCGTTTGAAATTATAAGCAAAATTAAAAATCTGCGTTTTGTTCTGAGCTTGGCTCAGTGGTAGTGCTTCCAACTTCGAGCCCAATAGTACAGGGTTCAAATCCCACCTATATCGAATTGATTTTGGAGCTGGTTTATTTAGTACTCATAGCATTTTTTGAAATTGTGTACATGTTTTCGTTGTAATACACAGAATTGTTTGAATTTTTAAATTGACTATTTAAATTTTCATAAAATGAACATTGTAGCAATTTTTTATATCGAAATGAGACGAATAAAATGGCACCAAAATGATTCAATTTGAACATTGTTTTAGGTTATTGAAACGAAAACCCTGATTCATGTTTTCGCTTCAATAACCCAAAACAATGTTCCAATTGGATAATTTTGGTACCATTTTGTTCGCCTCATTTAGCTATAAAAATTGTTACAATGTTCATTTTATGATCACAGTTGCACAACCCCAGTACCCCCGGTAAAATTCGACTGGGGAGTAGTCATGGGGTAGGGAGGGGGTAGGTCATGAGGTGGGGAGGGGTCATGGGGCGGAAGGGGGATAGGTCATCGGTCCCCGGCGCCGGGGACTGATTTTTTTTAGAAGGTCTAAAAAAAGATC
>JAQGCP010001216.1:0-12998 GCA_034699885.1 Acrobeloides thornei | reverse complement strand
AAGAAATGGAACTATTAAAACAGCAACGTGATAAGCAATTTTTGGTGCAGAGAGCCAAAGTC
The DNA here is from genome assembly GCA_034699885.1 of Acrobeloides thornei. Lineage (NCBI taxonomy): Eukaryota > Metazoa > Nematoda > Chromadorea > Rhabditida > Cephalobidae > Acrobeloides > Acrobeloides thornei. Next base: position 12,936 of record JAQGCP010001216.1, on the reverse strand, counting down.
CCGCACCGTGAGACGGCGGCTCAACCATTGAGTGGGAAATCATTGGCTATCGAAGAAGTAAGAGATTAGCATGGAACCGAAGAAAAAATATACGAGTGTTTTTTTAGACTTTAATTTATGGTAAATTTCCGAATGGACTTGGAGGAGATACGTTGAAGTTTGAAAAAACTGAACTCGATTCGGATGAATGTAGGAGGGCTAGATTGTTTTAATTTTTTGGATATTCACTTTTTTTTAGTTATGGAAACCAAGATAATCGTACCGCAATTTGAAAAAACAATTGATTTTTTTGGGAAAAGAATTAAGTTGGACGAAGATCTTATGGATGAGTCAAAGTACGTTTAGAAAAAAAGGATTCTGGAGCTACTACACAATAAGGGAGGGGGGGGCAAGTGAAAATTTTTTGGAAAGAGGAGGTAAAAACAGAATCCGAATTTAACATTTTCGAAGCGAAAAATGCCTATTTGATTTATAGAAGGATGTGTATTGAAGAGAAAAGTCTTTTTTGTCGAAAAGAAGACGTATTATGTATTGAAGGGAAATGTTTTTTCGCTTCGAAAATGTCAAATAAACGACACCCTTATATTTTAAACGTGCATCTTCTTGAACCCAAAAATACAGTTAGAGATCTTGGTCTTCTGGTTTCACATGACTTAAAATGGAAAACTCATTTAAAATTTGCAGCAAATAAAGCTATGTCTCGTTTATTTTTGCTCTTTAAATCTATTTATGCGATGCAAAATTTATTACCATGTTGTATAAAATTTACGTTTGACCCCTTCTCGATTTTTGGCTCTATTATTTTCAACTCTAGTTCCAAGCAACACAGCCTACTAATCGAGAAAATCCAACGCAGATTCAGCTAAAGGCGATGAATTTAGATTTTATGTTATGAAATTGTTATATTGTATTATTTTATTTTCCAATCAGTATAATGTTCACTATACTATGTTTTGACTATTTATGATTTTATGTTGTTCATTGTTTATTTCAATGCGGGCCATGTGCTCGTAATAAATTTAATTTAATAAAAAAATTCAGATTCCCCGCATGTTTTTACCCCTAGAGGGGTCATTTCCAGAAAAAATTTTCAGGTGGGTGTTGTGTAGTAGCTCCAGGATTTTTTCACATAATGGATTTGCTATGCGTTTCATTCCAACAAAAAGCATACTTTTTAGAGATTGGCTACAAATGAGTGCCACTTGTGCATTACGAAAATATCAATCTGAAAAAATCAAAAGGAAGCTGATCGAGCGACCAATTGTCAATCGATTCGAGAGTGCCATTGCTCCTACACTATCTATTCTTTCCATGTTAAACTTCAAACATTCTAAAACGGACATTTTGCATAGTAATGCTTGCAAAGTGCAGTGGGCTAAAGGTCGTTCATCTTATCTTATAGCAATAACAGTTTTCCGTTTAGGCTTGACTTTTGTTAGTGGTGGCTTTTCTCCTGAGGTTAATGTATGCCGTGTTGACGTGGTTCCACTTCTCGAGGTAACTGGATCTTTGATGGGAAGTTGTTATTTAGTGTCTAAACTTTTAGTCTTATATCAAGCAAGTCTTAACGGAAGATGGCCGTGAAGAAGAATATACTCGAATTTCCGAGTCCGATCTATTTCGGTTGAACCCTCCATCTACTCTTTTACGTCTCATGGATTCCTATTTGGTATACCTTAAAAGCGTGGATAAGAATGATGGTTAGTTTTCTCTTAGGGTATTTAAAAAAACCGCCATTTAGTCATTTTTTGGCGAAAATTTTTCAAAAATTTTTTTCTCCAAAATGACTCATTAAGGGTATTTTGATGCGAGAAATCGATTGCGCGCATCAAAAAACCTTGAAAACGGTTTCCAGATTATGAAATATTCAATTTTCGAGTAGGAATTCCTACCGAAAAATACGAAAATCGTATATTTCATGATCTGAAAGGTGTTTTCAAGGGTTTTCGATGCGCGAACTCGATTTCTCGCATAAAAATATCCCTAATGAGTCATTTTAGAGAAAAAATTTTCGCCAAAAAATGACCAAATGGCGGTTTTTTGGAATATCCTGTATTCTTGAAACTGATTCATCAAGATTTTTTAGCTTCGATTGACGGCCGAATTCAAGATCTTTGCCGTTCGTTGTTAATTCCTGAACACCCAACAGCCGGTAAAAAGTCTTCTTGTTTGTACCTAACTTACATATGCATTATATTTTTAGGCGTAGAACGGCGTATTCGATTAGGCGAGTGGTTGAAACAAGAATTAGCACCTCTGTGTGAAGAAGCGCTGGCCAATGCCAGCGGACCTTGGAACCCCTTTTTAAAGATTTATGTATACCTCGTGTATGGACGACTCCAAGACGCTATCAATTTCGCCAAGTCTTGTCGCCTATTCCATTTGCAAATGTTTCTTTCGTTATACAATGCCAATTGCTCACAAACGATTCGGACGCAATTTGCAGAGCAAGTAAACATTAAAGTTTATGTGCCCTAGCGGATTAGCGATCCAAAATGACACAGGACACGGGCTCAAAATCCGGAAAAACTATATATTTTTTCTATAAATGACCCCTGCTGATGATTTTTAACCAAATTTTCACGAAAAAATATCCCCAAATTTTCATTTTTTTACCAAAAATCAGTTTTCTATGCGAAATCTAGTACCAATTTTTAAATGAATTTGTGAATTTTGTTTAGGTCCGCTCATACGATCGTATATATCCGGAGAAAAAGATCGACAGATATCTCGAGAAAGTCCTACTTCTTCTCTCTGGTTCTTGTGCATATACCCATGGGCGTACGCAGAGTGTGACCAGCTGTGTTGAATCTCTCAATTGGCTTCAAGTATGTCTGACTTGAACAATGATTAATTTAATTTTTTTCAATAGATTTTTGGAACAATGATTTGGTATTGGTCGGCACCGAGAACAACACTACTTGATTGCATAAATCTATATGATAGTTTCATGGAAAATCAATACATCCAACATGATCAATCATATGTACAGACGTTGAGATTTTAACTGCTTTCGCCACTGTATTTTAAGAGATATTTTCAAAAATGTTATTTATTGAATGTTTTGTTGTTGTATTTATAGCTCGATTTATTAAATATGAATTTTACGGAAGTGGATTTACCTCGCAATTAATAAATCGAATTGTTCTGTGTTATTTCGATGACGTATTGTTTTTATTGTATGCTGTCATGTTTAATTTACTTGCTTTTTCCAATAAAATAAAGTTGTTTACAAGGAAACGGATCGACTTGATACATACTCTCAGGTGAATGTGCGGAGAAAACTGGATCTATATTGCATTACCGAAATTGACCACTGGAAAGAGACTTCTTTGGTTTTTGTAATTCGATTTTGACTAATTTTTCACAAAAATGGACTTTTTCGGGTTTTTGTCAGTCATTTTTTGACAACTTTCAGTAGTCAAAAAATCAATTTCGATAACCAATACGCATACCAAAATGGAATTTATTTAAATTTCCACATACAACAAGAACAAATAGATAATAAATAAACAAAATTGAGTATCGAATTTTTTTATATGGTGTGTGTTTCCTTTTATTCCATTATACAGTCTATTCATTAGCAGTATAGATGCGCAAAGATTTATCCAAACTAGCTGAAACACAGAACTTCACGTCGGGTCCAAATTTAAATCCTGTCACTGCTTGCGTGTGGTCTTCGAACTTAGCCACAGTAGCCCAACTCTTCACCACGATTACTTGCACATCTGTACCAGCGATGCCCATATAATTCCCAGATTGATCAAAACAGATGTGATTTACCTTAAAAAAATTTGTTTTACAAGTAAAAAAACAACTTGTCATCCTCTTATTTTGCTGAAACCGGTCTCAAACGATTCCTCATACCCGAGTTGGGGTATTTTGAATTTCTAGTTAATTTTGCCGATTCAATAAAAGTTTGTTTATTGAAGTATTCACAAAAATCGGGGATCAGTTGTAGGTCTCGATAGTGCACTTGGACGGTAGCAAGTAAGTCCGGGTCCGAAAACTTGTGCCCAAATTCATAATTTCCTATTATTTGTGCTCATATCTTAAAAATTCCCCCATTTCCTCCTCTTATGAAGTAGGAAAACTAAAAAAGGCTTACTGGTTCTTGTTTATCGTTTGCAATAATGGTTTTGAAGTTCTTCAGTTTACGCAAGTCCCATAATTTCACTTCACCATCTTCGGCTCCTGTAGCCAAATAGTATCCATTCTCAGAAAAAGCGATCGATCTGACAGCTGTACGATGGCCAGGGAAGTTAGCCACATTCGTCTGTTCTTTGAGATCCCAAATCTTGACTACAGCATCACTGGTACCAGTGCCGAAAATCATACCGTCCGGATGGAATTGACCGCATGTGATTTGAACTGATGTGTCATCACCACTTCGTACCTAAAAATACAGGGGGTATTCCAAAACAAACCGTCATTTGAGCAATTTTTTGGCGAAATTTTTTCTCCTTTGGGAGAAATTTGATGTGAGAAATCGATTGCAAGCACTTCTGAAGTGTGAAAACACTTTCTTAACCTGTTTCATGAAAAATACTGATTTTTACTGGAAAAAAACATGTATAAAATACTCTAAAAACCAATATTTTCCATGAAAAAAGGTTTAAGAAGGCGTTTTCAGTGCTTGCAATCGATTTCTCACATCAAATTTTCCATAAAGAGTCATTTTGGAGAAAATATTTTTGAAAAATTCATAAATAGCAGGTTTTTTTGGAACATCCTATAATATTGATGATTTCTGAGATAAAATTTGATCACTTTTGAATTGAAAAAAACCAGAAATCCAAATATAAGATTGTTCTCAACGTACTTTAACAAGAGCCTTGCCAACATTCAAATCCGAAAGCGCCCAATAAGTGTCCAAAGAAGTCGACAATATATAATCTCCAGTTGCGTGCAAAGAAACGTCTGTAATACCAGCATCGTGTATCTTTATAATGTGACGAGCATTTGCTTCATTCTTTGACCATATTCGAACCTTAAAAATGATAAAACTCATTTAATATAAAATTTGCATTGTTGTTGAAAGACTGAAAAATGGTGCTGAATATGATAAAACAAAGTTTTCATGTTTTGTCAATGCGCGCAATCAATTTCCCGCATAAAGTTACCCCTAGAGAGGTCGTTTCCAAAGAAAAAAGGTAAAAAATTTTTTGAAAAAAATCATGTAGGCTCGCTAATCTTAGTAGTGCCGGAATTTTTTCGACTGTTTAACATTAAAACATGTGCATATATGAAAAACACAAACTTGGGAATCCATAGAGCCAGAGACGACTGTTTCCTGATTCGGATGCAGAATGACCGAAGTGATCTTTTTCTGGTGGCCTTTAAAAACGGTTTCAATAGTTTCCGAATCGCTGTTATATAAAATGACGGTTTTATCCATTCCACCAGTGAGCACCAAGTTATTCTAAAAGTCGATTTAAAAAAAATCGAGAAAATAACATATTTTGGTCTAAAAACAACGCTTTTTCAAGAAAAGTCACAAAAAATGTGATCTAATGGTCTCCCCCATAACGATTTTTCACTAAAAATGATCAAAATTTCCTATTTTTTCACCAAAAAGGTCCAAAATTTTTCTTTTTTTCTACGAAAATTGTAATTTTCTGAGCATTTTCAGCTTGAAAAACAAGCGTTTATCAAAAATTTTTTTTGCATTTTTGCGACTTTTAGCTTCAATACACAATACGCCTTCCTTGAATCAGGGAAGCGTTTTTCACTAAATTTTTTCGAAAATGTCAAATCCGAATTTCCTGCATGTTTTTACCCCTAGAGAGATCATTTCCAGAAAAAAATTTCGCAAAAATTTTTCACGTGTATGTTCCCACTCCCTATTGTATAGTAGCTCCGAAAATTGAAACATGCATATACCTGAAGATCGAGTGCTGTAATACCAGGAGTGCCCGTGGAATGAATGCTGTTGTTGACGGAGACCTGTTTATAGGTCTTCACTTCATCGGGTGTTGCGAGATTTTCGGGCATAGCCTTACCACGCTGTTTTCGGGCTGCAGTCAACGTGGCAGCCTTCTCTTCCAACTTTCTTTGAATTGCTGGCGTAATTCCTAAATTTTCATTTATAAGCCCAAGTATAACGGGTGAGCCAAAAAACAGTACTTTTGCGTTTTTTGGCAAAAAATTTTCAAATTTTTTTTCAAAAATCATCTATAAAGGATATTTTTATGCGAGAAATCGATTGCACGCATCGAAAACCCTTGAAAACGCTTAAACACGCAAAAGTACGATTTTTTACGGTTCATCCTGTAGATCTATGTTCAGAAATATTATTCAAAATGATCTTACCAGTTAGACCTTCATCGGCAGGTTGTTCCATTTCGACATCATTAGTCGAGCGTTCGTCTGCACCATGTGGTTTCAAAGTTGAAAGAGCTTCACGTGCTGCTGTTAATTCATGTGTTAGGCGACTTATAACACGGCAAGCCGCATCGTGCTAAATAACAACATAAAGTAGTCGGGGAAAAAAACTCGCACCTGATAAAGAGAATGTGAAAGTTCCTGGCGCGCCGTTTGCAATTGCTGGCGAAGTGTCTAAAACCAAATATAAAGAAAGTTTATACACATCGGACTTACAAAACTGTTCAGCATACATGCGTCCCACTCATCCTGAAGCAGCTTCAAAAGTGCTGGAATTGAAGTAGCAGTTGGCGGCCTTTGCATAACTCTAGTCTCTGAGTTCACTTTAATTTCAACTAACTAAAAATGGTCAACCGTCGAGGAAAATTTATGACTTCGACTTACTTGTGCTTCTGTCAATTGTTGGCCATTAATCGGATCGGTTCCATTTTCATTCAAATACTTGGTGATTAAACGTTTCTCAAAAACTTCACCGGAAACTGGAGAAACAACGGGAAACTCTGCGATTTCACCACTAAGCGCACAAATAAAGTTTGACATGTTGGCTGAAGATTAAAAATGCTTAAAGGAGGGGGGTAAACTTTATGACCAGATCTCCGAAACAATTTTTAAAAATCAAAATGGTGTAAAATTGTATCAAAATTAAACCTACGGTGTTATATATAACCCCATTTTGGTGTCAATTCATCAGAATTTTTTTTACTAATTAACACCAATTTGGTGTTTTTTCCCCTTGTTATTTGATTTGCATTAACACCAATCGTTTTGAGTTTTTTGTTTAAATTTGCGAAAAAAATTTTCGGAGATCTGATTGTAATTTACCTCCCTTTAAAAATATGGAGATTATTAAACATAATAAAAAATTGCAATGCAATTAAACATATTAAGCACTTTCAAGAATATTGTTTAAACTTTATTTTTAAATTAAAAGCCTAAATTCGGCATACACAATAACGGGACGAACAAGAACGGGACACAAAAACGAGACGACAAGAACGGGACGATAAAGGGAATTACAAGCCACAATTGTCATCCCGTTCATGCGTTGTTTGACCGGTCGTTCCATTCTGTTCTTGTCTATGCCCTAAATTCGCGATAGAAACGTACAAAAATAATAATCGCCAATTTGTTTAAGTCCGATATATATATATCTGCTGGAACATTGCACAAGATTCATTTATCAGTAGTGGAAAGTTCAACTCAACGTTTAAAGACAATGAAAAAATTTAACAAAACACAATAAAAATAAACGACTTTTGTCAATTTTTCTATTACCCTTGAACTTTTCACTATCTGTACTAAAAATATATAATCTATTGGTCAGTGGCATAGCCAGACCCCCCCCCCAGAACGGGGGCGGTACAGTAGCGTAGGAAGGTGCCCTCCTAGGGGGCCAAAATTAAAAAAATTCCTACATATAAGACTCCCCCTTATGTTTTTTGGGAAAAATCGGCCTTTTTTGGAGAAGTGCCCCATTTTTAAAAATAGCCATTTTTGATGATTTTTAGTGAAAAAATGAAATTTTTTCAAAAACGTTCAAAAAACATAAGGGTGTGCATTAGAATAAAATTTCAAAATTTTTCAGGAAGGAGGCGGTCTCCCCTCCCTCGGCTACGCCACTGCTAAAGATAAACAATTTCTCTTCATCCATTTAGCTTAAGAAAAGAAATCACTGCTAAGAGTATTATACGGAACCGTTTTAGAAATTTAAAAAAATATCTTAAAATCAATAAAACTCGACAAAAAGCGATATGGATAAAACAATACCCTTAAAAAATCAATATTATTTAGAAAAAAAAGTACTATACACATTGGCATTTAACCTCGAAACAAGATTAGAGTGCAAATTGGTATAAACAGCCGATAAAAAACATGACTAATACAAACAATTTAGACTAGAATGATTTGAAAAGACTTGAAGGGATTCGTATAGGTTTATCAGTAGTTTCATTCATATTGGAGTGCAGTTGGTACGGAAGGACTACGTCGCAGACGTTTTCGAGGAAGCTTCTCTAACAAGACACGGACTTCAGAAAAGGATGGCCGCTCATGAGGTTGATAGGCCCAGCACTGCATTAATATCATCTAAAGTAGGAATTTCATATTATGAGAAATGAGTGGATTTTTTACGGTTAATATCAAACTGATGTAATAATTGAATGACAAAAATTACCTTAGCTTCTTTAATAGTTGTACTCAAATTTGTTAGAGGAGTTTTCATTCCACGGCCAACTTGATACACAAGAGAATCTGGGTGACTTTTAGGGAATGGAAAATCATAAGCCAATAACTCGTACCAAATAGTTCTGAAGAAATTTTATAAAGTTATATAAAGGGAAACAGCTTACCCGAATGCGTAAACATCGCTCTTTTCGGTCAATAGCAATGGTTGTAAGTCTGGGCGAAGAGATCGAATAAGCTCTGGGGATAAATAACTTAACCAATGTTCTGATATGACTAGTGTGTACTTCCTTAAACAAAAAATTGTTTTGATAGTTCTTTTTTATACAAGCCCACCTTTCTGGTTTAGCCAAGCGCCGAACGTTGAAAAGACTAAAGTCGGTAATGACCACCTTCTTTTGCTTTTCAATAAAGACATTCTTACTGCGCAAATCTTTGTGCAATATTCCTTTCGTGTGCAAATAAGACATGCCCTAAAATTCAATCTTGTTTTTGGAATTGAGACAAGGTTTTTTTTACAAACCTGACAAATCTGAGTAGCAAAGTCGATAATCTTAACAAAATCATATCTATGCGACAAACTTTCTTCATTGTGAATTAGCTGATGAAGCGGTTTTCCTTGAATGTAGAGCATGACAATGCCCCGTTGATGCGGATCCATTATATAACCATAGAAATAGACAATATTCTCGTGGCGAGCATTTTTAAACTCTTCAACTTCCTGCTTGAATGCTTCAATTTGTTTCTCCTCTTCCACGTGATCCATACTCAAAAACTTTACTGCGACATTACCAAAGTGCTCTCCGCGATAAACCTATACAAAAATGAAATTGAAAAATGTAACAGTGAAATCTACTTCGCTGAAGCGACCACGTCCTATAAGCTCCTTGATATCAATCTTGCTAGAGGCGATAGTCACTTTACTCCACGAAGTGGCACTACGCTCACGGATCGTAAACATATTCCACGCACGTCGGTCCCATTTATGTCCACCTGACTCGGAATTTTGTCCATCTTGTGAAGAATCGGTACGGTCATTCTAAACAATGGAAATTATACGGAAGAAGCTCACATGAAACTTACATCATAGGAATCGTCGTTGCTACCAATGCGCATAGAAGAATCAAAACCACCTTGTGAGTCAGTCAAAGAATTCGACTCATTTGCATCATCTCTAAACAGTAAAAATGAAAAAACTGGATTTTAGTATGACCCTAGTTCAAATATGAAAAAAACTCTTACGCGGATCCAGGAAGAATTATGTGAGGCACACGAGGATCAGGAAATGTAAATAGTTTTTCAGGCGTTTTTTCAGCAAGATCAGCAATTGCCGAACGAGGCGCTACATCCAGATGATTTTGATGGTAAGTTATTGTGGATAAGTTGGGCAATCGATTATTATTATTGATATATGCTAAAAATGAAAAATACAAACTTTTTTTCAGATTTTCATTTTTTTTCATTCCTAGCCCTGTATAAACTACTAAAATTAAATTACCAGGAGTCGAGGGAGCCGAGCTATTTGTTGATGATGAGCTCTCTACCACCAAAGGACTTTGTGCTCGATTCGGGTCCGACATATCGACTATATTTATTGTCGGTTCGATAGTTATTGGGCTCCAAGACTGCTTAAACGTTGATTAAATCATTCACGAAAAAATAGCTCACTTTATTACTAGCCTTTAGCATGAGCATAATACTAGCCTTCAAATGGTCGGGAGTTAAACCACATGAATCTCCAACTCTATGCTTACATTCTGGGTGAACTTTACGCCTAAAATGCCTTTAATCAGGGGCGCCAAGTCTGTTGATTTTTCAGAAAAGTGAAAAAAAAGTTTCGAAACATCAAATGACCATATAACGTACTTGCAAGCGCGACATCTTTCACACGAAGAAATAAATCCAATTGATTTCTGGCATACCAGGCATTTGTCTGAATTAAATTTAGGATGTCTCTTAGTTTCCCATTTGTGCGGAACAACATGAACCCGGCCAGTCTTAGGTGAACGTGGTGTAGTCTCTAAAAAATTGATGTTAATCAACTGCAAAATCGTTTTCACGCACCTTGAGTATGTGGCACACGTCCATAATAAGCAGTTGATGGTCCAGCTATTGATGAGCTAGGAGCTGTTTGAGCTGAAGCAAGATTTTCCATGGCAGAATGGCTACTGAAAAAAGGTATTTGAAAGAATATTAAAGGAAAAAAGGAAAAACAATCAAATACTATGTGAAAAATCCAAGTATATACTGGGGAAAGTGTGAATATTGGTCAACTTTTTTAGGCAGGTTGGTATGACGCTGTTTAGTGTCAGAAAGAAAATTTGCTAAAGTGAAAATTCCGAGCTCGGCCTCGCGCTCCGAGAGTTTTGCATTTCCGCCATATTAGCCGATTTTGGTGTCAAAAATCTTAGAATTTCGTCCTCTTCACAATGGCTCTAGGACTGTTTCTCAACAAATAGAAATCGCAATAAAAATTTCAATAAAATCGTTATTCAGGGTGCGTGTTATAAGTCGTGCCGCTCTCGGCAAGATGTTAGCAGCGGCGTTAGCAGTTGTGGTACTAGAGCTTTTGGCAACGCCACTTTTTTGAAAAACGAGCTTTTGGCAACGATTTGCTCGTTGCCAAGAGCTCGTCTTTAGTGCAACGTTGCCAAAAGCTCTAGTACCGCAGTTGTGCTGTAGTGCAACGGCACAAACAAAATCTTGGATAAAGTAATACTGCCCTTTTTCTTGGTTGGCAAATTTTCTTTTTGGCGGATTTTCCACCATCCGCCCCTGTTGCAACGTATACTTTACAAAAACGGTTGATATACATTTCGAAAGTGATTTGGACCCGTTGTAATATTTCGGAAGTAAATGAAAAAAGTACGGGACGATGGCCAAGTGGTCCAAAGCGCAGCCCATCCGATCTGGCAAGATAAACAACGTGTGCCCGCAGGTTTGATCCCACTAGAGCAAAAATTTATTTATTTTTTTATCACTTCCGAAATGTTAACTTTCGAAATGTGTCCTGAACTTCCGAAACGTTTACTTTCGAAATGTATATCAACCACAAAAACATAAATTTTCGACAAAATCACATATTTATGGGGGGGGGGGAAGTAACGGGAATTTGGTCCAAAAAATATTTTTGGGCCAAATTCCCGTTTCTTTTGCCCCTCCCCCTTACAAAGGAAAAAAAGAAATATTCATAAAACAAATATTGCACATAGACGATTCATTTATTTCTTAATACACTAACTTACAATGGCATTGTTGGTGTATTTGGTGGTTGTGCACATGGATCAACAAAGGACTGAGAGTGTGAACGAGCCATGTTCCTTGAAACAAAACATGTAATTTTTTTAAAACAATTGTAAAATATGTTTGTTATATTTAGAGACCGGCACGTGAAAAAATTTTTGTTGAACTTTTCTGGCATGACCAAGCCATATCTCAGAAACTATGTTTGGTACAAACGGCTGTTATTTTTAAGACATCCTCAGTGCATATATTAAAAAAGTGGCCATAAAAAAATAAAATTTTGTAAAAATTAAAAAATTAGGGCGTTACCCCTAAAAATTGAAAAAATTCGATTTTCAAAAAAGTTCTCCAAATCGGCTCATTTTTTGTACTCGGGGGGGGGGCTATGGGAAACACGATGGCGATATTATTTTTAATTTTTGTAAAAAATTAGGGGTTTCGGCAAATTTTTTCAGTGCGCGAAGCGTGCGTACCCTTTATTTTTGCAACTTTTCAATTCAAATTTTGTTCGAAAAATGAGAATCTTTTTGCTAACATTTTTGCAAATTGTTTTTTTATTCATGAAAGTCTCTAGTTATGGGTCGGCACAAGCTTGCACATTCTATCGTACTGAACGCAAGCAAGAGTATGATAGCCCACAAGCTATCGTACGAAGTCATCATACGATCGTAAAATCAACGTAAAAGTATGATGAAATCGCCACAAGCTGTCGTATGATGCAGTACGATGGCATTGTACGAAATTTGTCGTACGACGCGTCCTACGACATTTCGACGACACAAAAATGCATGTCGTACGATAAAAGTACGACGGCTCATCGTACGAAATTTCATCGTACAAGCCATCGTACTCGTACGATAGCTTGTGGCCATTTCGTCCGTCGTACGATTGTATTTTACACTCGTACGATAGCTTGTGGTTAGTACGATAGCTTGTGGTTAGTACGATAGCTTGTGGTTAGTACGATAGCTTGTGCCGTTGCTTGTAGTTAGTACGATAGCTTGTGCCGACCCTATATAAATGTAGTGTGAAGAAATTTCAAGAATGGTCGTTGATTTCTTTTTAAAATAAAACTTACAAATCGTGATGTGAAAGCGTTGCAGCGGAGGAATGTGAAGAAAAACCTGT
>JAQGCP010001215.1:0-12999 GCA_034699885.1 Acrobeloides thornei | reverse complement strand
GCCGCCCCCTAAAGGGGGAGGGGCAAGACTTAAGGGGGCGGCAAGACTTTTGTCCGCAACTGTATAGTAGGAGTAAAGAAAAAGTATACAGCAATTGCTCATTTCTTATCATTACGAAGTGACAATCCTAGTGTTCTTTAAACAAGCATCGTTTTCATAATTATAAACTAGTACAAAAATATTTTGGACTATACGATTTTTCATGTGCTTTTTTATTAACTAAAAAATTATGTTTTTGCTTGGAATTTTATTATTTTGTTCTATATTTTGTATGTCCGCATGTGTAACAATTGAAGATGACCTATATTGTGCCCTGGATGTTAATGTAGCTATAGACTTCTCGGCTGCAATGTTAAATCAAACTAACATAGAAAATGTAACAAAAAAATTAAAATTTAATGCTCGCTTATCCTATACTCATACTCTCATGAGTAAGAGATAGAGGTCAAAACGACCCAACCCGACCCGGATTATCCATGTACAAACTCTCATTCCAAAATTTCAGTAGAACCAGCAACCCTCAAGCCAAAGTGATCCCGCCCTTAAAAAATTTTGTGGCCCTCTTGCAGCCCGAAAAAAATGAAAATTTTCATTACGATTTTTCACCAAAAACGTCTAAATTTTCATTTTTTAAACAAAAATGCATAAAAATTTAAATAAAAAATTTTCTTTTTATTTTTTAGCTTGTTAACTTTGTTCTGTATAATTTTACAAATAATCTTCCTTTTGGCACATCCCGCTTAAAAGTCGCTCTATTATCTTATGGAATCCATCATAAAGCAAAAATATCTCAATATTTTGATACATACAAAGACTTTTCGAACGAAATTTTGACAAAATGGAATGAGTCAAAACAGGATTCTAAATTAAAATCAGTCAATCTATCGGAGTAAGTGTCAGTAGTATAATAATAATTTTCAAAAATAGGGGGGGGGGCTGAAAGCTCGAATATTCTTGCATCAATATTCTTTTTCGGGAAATTGGTTTAACTTTGAGCCCTAGAAAGGGCATCAAAGTTTTTCTAGAGTTTTTCGTCCCGTTCAATCGATTTGATGTGTTATTTTCTGGTTAAAAGATTGGGAAGGGGATGTACTAGTAAAACTGCGCGCTATCTCGAACAGGTAGTCGAGATGCTAAACTTCTCGAATTGGGTCTTGAATTCGAGACCAATTAGAGATGTTTAGCGTCTCGAATTAGTGGTAATTCGAGACGTTTAACGCCGCGTGTAGCGTCGCAAAACATGCGCGCTAACCGTCTCGACCACCTGTTCGAGACGATTAGCGCGCAGCCTAACAGGCAAGTGTATTTCGGATTATAGGGGTCTATGAATAAAGGAAATTTTAAAATCACCCAATTCCATTGGCAATCGATTCCTGTGTGGAAACCCCCCACGTACAAAAAACAGGTTTCTTTTCAAAATTCGGGAAGATATGGATTTTTTTCTCTGACCTAAATGCCCTCATACCTTAAAAATTTAATTATTTACCCTCCTCCAATGGCGTTGAGAGAAGGGTCAGATGTGGGGGGGGGGTGAGACACTTCCCCAAAAAAGGCTGATTTTCTCAAAAATCATAAGGAGAACCCTTATATGTAGGGATTTTTTTAATTTTCCCCCACTAGGGGCACCTCCCCTTGCCTACGCCATTGCCCTCCCCCTCAGCCAAATGAATTTTTCGGGGGAAAGTGATGTTCTACAAAGTCGTTCCTCACAAAATTTTGCGTGGGAATGACCTCTTGCCGATGTGTTTTGAGTAAGTAGAAAACGTTTTAAGGTCATCGGAAACGATAAAGTTGTAGACCTTATATTTTTGCACAGTTGAAAAAACGGTGTTTTCGGCAAAAAATTTATATTTTTTGATGTCGAAACGATTTTTTACATATCTTTTTAGCCTCTAATCTTTCTATTAAAAAAAGTTCCGACTCTTCTTTTCAATTTTAAGGACCAAAAACTCCACAAAAAACGAATGGACTTATATTTTTGCACAGGAGTATATTACCCCTTCCCGTTAACGATAAGGGTGTGATCTCCTTGATAAACTAAAAATTTGAATCTATTGATTTTTAGGTGAAAGACTGTGATCAGACTTTTGTTCGCAAAGAGAATAGCGAGCACATATGCGCAGACATCTTGAGGACCGAACATTTCAATGTCGACAATGTGAAAAGTCTTTTCGATGCGTTTCGGACAAGTTGAACCATGAGAAAAGTGTACATTCAAATGAGGTAGACTATTTTCATTATGCAATTTATAAATGTAAACGAGTCAAAAACTGCACTCCTTCAGTTCAGAACGCTCATCTCTAATTTTGACTTGATTTTTTAGTAAATTTTGTTCTCTACAGCTTTATCGTTATTTTTCACGATTTGAATTCCTTTTTATTTGATTGATTGAAATTTGTTCAAAACATTTTATTGAAACTTACTTTAAAAAATTAAGTAAAAATTAGAGGTGAGCGTTAAACTAAAGGAGTGCCAACTGCTACCGCCCGACGGCAGTCGCCTAAGAAAGCTTCAGCTGCTAAAGTACAAAATTAGGCCTCACCAGGGTGGCCCAAAACCGGATTTTTGCGCAATTTTTCAAAAATTTTCAGGTTTTTATTTCGGGGATTCGGCGATGAACATTATTCAAGTTTTATAGAAGCCATATGTATGCCTAGAAGGCCCAAAAAAGTCCTATAAAGACACTACTGCCTTACGCAAGCATTATTCAGAAAAGCATGGTCCTGAATCTTGGAAGGAATATCGAAAACGGGTCAACGCTACACCAAAAGAATATGTGTTGAAATCAAGGACCCTAGAAAATGAATTGAAACTTCAGGAGAATAAACCGACGACATCATCTTCAGTTGAAAGTCGTAGATTTTCTCCATAGAATTCTAGAGAATCGTCCTACTTTGATTCTAACGTAGTATTGGCTATTTAATTATTTTGTCTTTAACATCGTCGATGACTTCCCGAAACGATTAAATAAATCTATCGAATTTTTTGAGGTCTATACGGCTCATTTTTCGAAAAAATTCGTTTTCATGTTTTGTCAATGGGCACAATCGATTATCCGCATAAAGTTATCTCTAGAGAGGTCATTTCCAAAGAAAAAAGTTTAAAAAATTTTTGTGGGCTCGCTAATCCTTAGCAGTACCAAAATTTTTTGTTGAATTTATAATTTATGCTTCTACTAAACGATATACAAACAATATATTTCTTTAAAATGTCATATAAAATTGAATAATTTTCTCGCAGAGAAACTCCGCCACATAAAAGATAAGAAGCGAAAAAAATTGTATTTGATAATTTTCAGGTTTTGTTGGCGGAACGAGATAAAAAATCGGTGTTTGAAGACGTTAGGAATCTGCATGCGGACATTGTAAAATTGGAAGCTAGTATTCGAGAGCTGCATGAGATTTTCGGAGGTTTCAAACAATATATACTGAAAAAAATATTTTTGTACGTAAGAGAAGAGATGAGATTCCTGAAGCCTATAATTTTACGAACGTTGCCTACATAATTCATACCCTTCCAAGTACATTCAATTTCTGAGATTCATCTCGAGCATATAAATATGAATTAAAAGTTTGTTATAAAAGCATGCAATTTGTTAGTGTTAGTTTTCTCAAAGTCATGTTAGTTTAAGATAATTAATTTATAGTTGATCATTGACGTAATCAGAAGGGCCATAAGAGAGTGTATATAGTCTGTTTCAACTGGAGCCCCTAAAATAAAACGACCGACTTTTTCTCAATCTTTTGAAATAGACTATATACAAGTACCTAATTCCATTTTTTAGCTAAAAATGAACGCCTCAAATTACTGTTCAATAAATTCCACCGTTGGTTACTCAATCGGAAATTACCCAATTGATTCTTCCCAAATAGCGTTTTGTGAAAACATGGTTCATCTTCGAAATTCCATATGCTTACCCATACAATATCTAATGGTGTTTCTTAGCCTGCTCCTTGTCTTGATCATCATCAGTGGGCAGATCAAAGAAGACTACAAATACTTCATCCTGAATACCATAACTTTAAATTTGTTGTATGGCGCGTATATGATCATTTACACCGTGTTTTTCTCCGCCAAATATGAGCTCAATTTTGGAAATCTATTTACCCAATTCTTTGTGCTCTACACATCGGATTTGTCCTTTTTTTCATGCCTTCCCATCGCTGTAAACAGATTTTCCAACATGTATTTCCGAAGTCTGTACACTCGATTTGTGAATACAAAAAAGATTATCTGTTTTATTATTTTCTATGATGTGTTCATGGTCCTTGTGGACTATTTAACGCTTCACTTCGATTTGAGGATTATCTATTTTGGACTCATTTGTTTTGTAATCGTCTCGGCTGTAACTTTTTCTCTGTTGACCTTCGCCAAGATCGTTCGGGATTCCAAGTTGTTGAGCTCCAATTCCAAGACCTATTCGGATGCGAAAAGGGCAGCACTATATTGCCTCCTCCAAACGTTGGTCGTGTCTATCAATCCGCTTGCAGTTGGCTTCAATATTATTTACCCCACGATCCAAAATCAACAGTTTTTCTACACCTTTTTCAATCTTCATATTGCCATTTGCACGATGACTGATCTTATATTGCCTATGACGATGATAATGGATTATTCGTTGATTTTATTCGTCTTGAAAACCTACCGAAGGGTTATAGGGAAATTTTTTACATCCTTTTTCAAGGCAATAAGGGGAAAGCTGCCACAGACTAGGGTTATAGGACCACAGTCACAGACTAGGGTTACAGGACAGTCGCCTGTATCAATAAAAACGTATTCTTAAATTATTTGTGTTTTTTATATTGTTTTGATCCATCATCATTTTTGTGACGTGAAACATTGGTATGATTACTTTTTTTATTGTGTTTTATTTATTTAAATAGGGGTCCAGTTTGCGACCACCTCTCGAAAAAAATTTTTGAAAAAAAGTACCATTTTAGGGTAATTTTGCTATGAAAAATCGATTGGCGCATAGCGCCTTAGCGTGAAAATACATCCTTTAACCTGTTTTTGCTAAAACACTTTTAAAGGGGGATAAATTGGGCGTACATAAAGTTGACATGAAACGACTTTTACACGATAAAGTTGACTAGAGTTGTGCATTTGACGTCAATTGACATATTTGACGTCAAATATTCAAAAACGACCAAAAATTTTTTCACGTAGATAGCCCCCTGTTTGGAATAGAATTCTTTTTGAAAAAATTTCTCTGACCCCCTACAAATTAAAAAAAAAATTGACTCCGAGTAAATCTCGCGTTATGATAATATCATAATTTGTAATTTCTGAAATGCAATTACAAATTATGATATTAATATCATAATTTGTAATCGCATTTCGGAATGCGATTACAAATTATGATATTATCATCATAACGCGTAATTTCTGAAATGCGATTACAAATTATGATATTATCATAACGCGAGATTTACTCAAAGTCAATTTTTTTAATTTTGTAGGGGGTCAGGGAAATTTTTTCAAAAAGAATTTTATTCCAAACAGGGGGCTACGTGAAAAAAATATTTTTGATCCGAAAAAATTTTTTGGTCGTTTTTGAATATTTGACGTCAAATATGTCAAGTTGACACGATTTTCAATTTTTTAAATTTTGTAGGGGGTCAGGGAAATTTTTAAAAATTTTTTCAAAAAGAAATTTAATCCAAACAAGGGGGCTACCTACGTGAAAAAATATTTTTGACACGAAAAAACTTTTTGGTCGTTTTTGAAAAAATGTCGCCGCCGTTTCGTGTCAACTTTATGTACGCCATGAATTGTACCTTAAACTTCCTATTGATATTGTTCATTTGCCAGTTTCTTCATTTACAAATGCTGTCAAAAAGTTGAATGCTATGTTATTATTACAGTCGAGTCTCGTTATAACGGCACCCCCTGGGAGTGCGGTTATAACGAATTTTCGGGGATGCCGTTATAACGGATACTTTTGAAAAAGAAGACATTGGTTGAATTTTATGTTTTTTGAGTTTTCGGCATCCCTGCGTGGTCGTTTGGCGGGAAAACTTTTGGGGGTGCCGTTATAACGAGACTCGACTGTATAACCGACTCGATGTATCATGTTCAAGTTTCCTTATTTTAGGCAATTATAAGATAGGCGAATATTTAAATATTATTGTTTGATTTTATTGTGCTGAATCTTGACTTTGTCACTATTTATTAATGCAATCCTACACTCACAAAACCGTCTTAATTTCGGGGAGCTTATTCCCTGTAAACTCAGAAGTTACTCCCCTGAAAATACGAGGAGAACTCTTAATCCCCGTATTCTCAGGAGTAACCCCTGAATTTACGGGGAATAAGCTCCCCGAAATTAAAACGGTTTTGTAAGTGTAGTGACTGTAGTATAAAGTTTAAAATCGATTAATTTTCGAAAACTTTCAATACTTTAATTGACAATCAGGCAACCAATTCAAGTATTCGTTTCAATACTTCGCCCAAACTTCAAACGCTTATATCTCAACGAGGAAGCATTTTCAGATGGTGGTGTACAAACAACAGTTGCTCAGAATGTTATGCTCTTTCAAATGGCATAAAAATTTTGAATATGTTTTCCTGAATTTCCTGTTTCTTTAAGGTGCACCGCCCAGTAAATCATTAAATTCTGCTGAATTTGAGGGTTTTCGCATTCGAAAAACATGATTCTGAGCGATTTGAGCTGCTCCGATCTCAACCTGACCGAATTCTGATGGTCTAAACATAAATTTCTAATGGTTGAAATTTATGCCGGACCAGAATTTTTCCGCTTGAAACACACGTGTTTTACTATCGAAGTGAAGAAAATAGGAATATAAAGTTCGAAGATGCGATTAGTCTATTCGACAAACGATTAAATAAACTTTTAGCTCGATTTTTTAGTGCATCTCGAAATTCGCATATTTCTCTCCCACTTAGCACAAATAAAAGGCCGATGATTGAACGCGATTCATTCTTCAACGATTCAAGCTCTAATAAGATGACGCTTTCGTGCAGCAAGTGTAACAAGGGAATTTGTAAAAAGGATGTAGACAAGGTAAATTTTTTTATGGCATAGACAAGAACGGGGTGGAACGATCGTTCAAACAACACATGAACGGGAGACAAAAACGGGACGATTTCAGATCTTGGCTCTTAAAAGGGGTTTTGATATGGTGTCAAAGACTTTTTTACTCAGGCTGCGTTCAAGCATGTCAAAAAAGTTGTTAAGAAATGAATAAAAAAATAAGAAAAATTCAATTTTTTGGCCAAAAAATCGAATTTTAGCCTAAAAATCGAATCTTTGTATGCTTTTTTGATAACTTTTTTGACATGCTTGAACTCAGGAATAAAAGTTGAGAAAAAAGTATTTTACATTATCGAAAAATTCCTTAAAGGAGCTGAGATCTGAAGAAAAAATCGTCCCGTTCTTGTTCGTTCCGTTATTGTGTATCCTTTAACCACCGAAGTGGCTCGAATGTGGGACCTCAGACTCTTCAAGAACGCCATTGGAAGCAAAGAAGTCTATGACGCCCTGGCAGATGGGAAGGCTGTGTCAAAAGTGGAAACCCGAATCCAATGAAGAAATCATGATATTATTATATTACTTTGTTATTTATTTTACCTATGGTTATTCATTGAACTTTTGTCTGTACCATTGGGAAAATAAAGTTTGAACTTTAACCCGGATAATTTTTATGGCAACGCATTAAAAGCGATGAACAGTCTTTGGCATCGTCAATGCTTCAAGTGCAAGGGATGCGATGAGCCTGTAGTAGATGGTAGAGACTATGTTGCTGCGCTTGACACTTCAGGTAGACCTTGGCCACTTTGCCTCGATTGCCATTTCGAAGAGAAGGACTTGCGATGTGCCAAATGCAATCAGATACTTCGCGAAAATTACGTCGAATTCAATGGGATGAACATGCACCGCAGTTGCTTCGTATGTGCAGAGTGCAACAAGCCTTTCCCAAGTAGGAATTTTTGAACGGTCAAAATTATTGCCACTTTTTCAGATGGCCATTATGTCGTGCAAGAAGGAAAGCCGACATGTAGTCTATGTATCGTAAAAATTCCGGTCAGTTTTCGTATTTAAATTATGCCAGTTATTCCCCTTTAAATACTCCAAAAAACACGACAAAGAAGAGCCGAACTATATATCTAATCATGTGTTTATATTTCAATGTTTGTTATTAACTGTTTCTACTTAATCCTTAATTTTGTCATCTATTGGCTGTGGATCATGCATTCAATTCAATTGTTCGGTTTTTTAGATGGATGATGAAGAACTCGATGAAGATGGTGAAGAACTTGATGAAAGCGGTAAAGAACTCGACAAAGATGATGGAGAACTTGACGAAGGCAGTGAAGAACCCAATGAAACGAGTATAGACGAGGAAGTGGCGATAACGTTCGTGTAGACCATTGTATTAGTTGGAATTTATAGTTAATACAGTTTTATTCATTGTTAATAAATCACTTCATACTTTTGAATAAAGTTTTATTGTTGTTAGTCTGAGAATACTTTTAACGGTCGTTTGATGTTTCGAAACTTGGCATTTTGAAACATGTTTTTAATGTTTTTGAGGATTTCTCCGGAAATACAACTCCAATCTTGACAGTTTTGATGTCGTTAGAAAGTTGGATTTCGTAGCAATCGAATGACACCAAAATCATGCCACAACTCTTTCTGGTTGAGAAGTTATTGCATAATTAGTAAAAAATGTCAGTTTTTTCGATATTTTTTAATGCAATATCTCCGCAACCAGAATTTGTTTAGTAAAAAATCTATAAGAAAATATTGAAAAACCTCATTTTTTGAATTAAAACTTTGTTTTTGATACCAAAAAGCCATTTTCTTCAAGCCCACAATTTCAAAAAATGAATTTTTTCAATATTTTTGTATAGATTTTCACGCAAAAATATCAGGGGATAAAAGTTCGGGGACAAACGTCCAAAAGTTCGGGGGACACTCAAAATTTTAAAAAATTTCCCTGATCCTCTGCAAATTTTTTTAATTTCCCATTAAAAAATTGTGGAAAAAATGGGAAATTTTAAAATGGAAGATTTAAAAAAAAATTTGTAGGGTTAGGGAAATTTGTTTAAATGTGTCCCCGAACTTTTATCGGTCGTTGCTCGAACTTTTGGACGTTTATCCCCGAACTTTTGCCCCCTGATAACATCACCAATGTGTTTCTCGACTAAAAACCCCTAAGATATTTTTCGGCTGATTTTAAAAGAAAAAAATTTCGACTTTTGGACTAATACGCTATAGCGCTCGAAAGCTCCACCTGGGAGCTCCGCCGGCGCCCAGTGTATAATTACTAAACTTGTTTAAAAATTTTCAGTTTAACTTTGAAAATCATGGTAAAAGATCGATTGGAAGAATTTCGAGAAAAAGCCAAATTGCCGAATATTTTTGCACGTGAAGAAACTTCGGAAAACACGAGAATTTTAAACCAAAACAGTATTGAAGCAGTGAGTTTTTTAAAATATGATTTTCACTTTTTTTAAGTTTATGGATCAAATTAGAAATCTCCAGGAAAGAAGGATAAAAATGGAGGAATGCTTGAATTCAATTCGAGATATACACGATGCTATATTAAAGTCACCATCTGTTAATCCGAGTATTTTTTATGATTTAATTCATTTGTGGGCAGGGGCCGAAGCTTCGAGCTGGCCCTTTTTTAACCCCTGGGCAGGTACTTACCACCCCTCCCCATCAGGGTCGATTGAGTCTAGTTATCACAAAAAATTTTCGACAAACGTAAAAAGTGTTCGAAACGATGAAAAAATACTGTTTTTAAGGAAAAATCGGAAAAAATTTTGTTGTGTGTTTTTTGGCCTTTTTATAGCAAGTTTCAATCAATAAAATGCATGTGTGGATAGAGGCTAAGACAGTTTTTTTTCATCGTTTTGAACATTTTTTACGTTTGTCGAAAAATTTTTTGCGATAACTCGCCTCAATCGGGTTATCGCAAAATTTTAAATTTTTTAAAGATTTGAGCAATGATCTTAACTCGAAATTGGAATCATTCAAAGCACAGTCATATGCAATTAATAATGTACTAAAAAGTTAGTTTTTAGACTTTTTTATCCAGTTTTAGACACTTGATTCAGTGGAGTATCAGGGGGCGGCCGCCCTCCTTATGTTTTTGCCCAAAATTTTCAAAATCTTAATGGTTCCCCATTATGATTTTTCGCCAGAATTGTCCAAAATTGCCATTTTCCCACAAAAATCGCTATTTTCCGAGAATTTTCAGCTTAAAAACGAGCGTTTTTCAAGAAAAAAATTTTTTCGCATTAGTCGCTGTTTTTTTGCTAAAAACGTCAAGATTTTAACAAGAATTTTAAGAAAAAAACATCGAAGGGGACCAATACGGTTTTTTGATTTTCGGAAAAAAATTAGCGAAAAATCGCTTTGGGGGTATCAAGGGGATTTTCGCCCTTTCCGAAATAAAATCCTAGATGTGCCACTTGATTGCCTACCACTTTTTTAGCAGAAAATTTTGTGAATTTTTAGCTATGAATAGTAATATTAGCCCAGATTTTGAAGCGAATCAAACAAATTTTCGGATAAAACAGTCTCAGGTTTGTCACCCGTTTAGCCCCTGGCTGTATAATTTAGTGATGTTCAATGTGATAATGATAAAAGGATGTGATAAGTGATAAGATAACGCATTTTGATAACAGTGATAACGTTATTACCCCATGCGATAACGTTATCCCTAGTGATAACGTTATCACATTAAGCCTACTATCACCCTTACCCTCGTTGATCACTTTGAACATCACTAGATAATTATATAGACACATATTTTTAGATGATGAACATCAGCCGGAAATTTCAGAATTTGATGATCGAGTTTAACCATGAACAGCTTAGATATCGTGAGAAGTCGCAACAAAGAATCCGATCCTATTTGCAAATATGTAAGCTTTTTAGAATTTCTATTCTGCATTTTTGATTTTAGCCGGAATCCAAATGGACGATGATGCCATAGACGAAGCTTTTGAGACAGGAAAATTTTTTGACACTGTATCAGTAAGTTTTTTTATATTTAAAAAATTGTATTTGATCAATTTTCAGGTTTTATTGGCGGAACGAGATAAAAAATCGGTGTTTGAAGACGTTAGAAATCGGCATGCGGACATCGTAAAATTGGAGGCCAGTATTCGAGAGCTGCATGAGATTTTCCAGGATATGAACATGTTAATTGGTTGTCAGGTTAATTTTTGTCTGCTTTTGTCAATTATGAATATGCAATTTGGTTCATGAATATATTGATTTTCGAATCAACATATCAGAAATGTGTAATTTTTAGTGTGCTTTTTACAGAACTTTATTCGACTATCCTTATTTGTTAGATCATCTACTAATATTAGCTTATATTTTAGGGAGAAATGCTGAATAACATCGAGCGGAATATTGATGCTGCGACTGTTGAGGTTACAAAAGCAGCTCAAAATGTCAAATATGCTCAAGCAGCTAAGGAGCGAAATATAAAGGTTGGTTTGGTTCATTAGTACAGTCAACTCTCGATACTTTTCTAGTTGAAAATCGCCGCTGTTCTCTGTACGATCATCCTAATCTTGATATTGATTTTTACCGGTACAGGCATCTTTTGTTTCTACTTTTCTTCTATGTGTCATTAAAAGAATATGGCGTGATAATTTTTCATGACATGTGATCTCAATATGCAGTTGTGATACTCAAAGTTACAAAAGTGAAAATTGTAAATATGTGACTTTTGGGTACGATAAAAATTTATTAATGGTGGCAAAATTTAACAAATTTGTCATTGTTTAACAAAAAATTTGTCACCTCGAACAAATTTATATCGAGCTCAAAATTCTCATATCTAGTGACTAAATTGCCATTTTGTGTAATTTTGAGCATTATTAAATGGTGGCGTTAGGAGTAAGTAAAGTCTGCTTCACGGAGAGTTCTGGAAGCATAGTCTAGTGGATAGCATCACAGACTTCGAGTTTGAAGACTCGAGGTTTCAATCCCGCTCGGAGCCAAATCTCTTTTTGCATCGTCCAAAATTGATGAAAATTTTTTGCAAAAAATAGAAAAATCAATTTTTTTTTACCTATTTTTACTTAAATCTTGATGTTTTTCAAAAAAATAGATAAAAAATTGATTTTTCTATTTTTTACAAAAAATTTTATGAAAAAATAATATCACCATCGTGTTTTTCGCATAAAATTACACCTAGGCAAAAACTTTCATCAATTTGGAACGATTCGAAAAGACTTGGCTCAAAGCGGGATTGAATTACCCGGGTCTTAAAATTCAAAGTCTGTAATGCTATCCACTAGGCTATGCTGAATCCTAACGCCTCCCTTGCCAATATGTTGTATTTATTGACGTTTTTATTTTAATTGTTGTTTTACCAATTTTTGTTTCTTTTTTAAATGTTTGAAAAGTTCTACACTTAATTTTCTCTTAAAAGGGTACAAAGAAGAGACTATTCTCAAAAACAAAATTTCTGTCAAAACAGCCTATATAGGGGTAAAATCATGCGAAAAATCGATTGCGTGCCTTCTCGAAACATGAAAATGCTTCCTTGATCCTTATTCAGAGAAAATATAGATTTTTCGACCTTTTTAATACTAGTACTTGGTTTGAAAAGACGTTTCTCCATTAACAAGCCTCGGTGGTGCAGTGACAAAGCAGCGGCTTATTGGTCACAAAGATCGCGGGTTCGAATCCCACTTGAGCCAATTTTTTTGCGCAAGTAAAAATAGACAAATTTGCAAAAAGTAAAAATTTTCGATTTCCCCACATAAAAATTGAAAATGCTTCTCTGATTCAGGAAAATTAGTACATGTTCGATTTTCGCTTCAATATACACATCTATTTTCCTGAATCATGTTCAAGGAAGCATTTTCAAGCTTCGGGAATGCGCGCAATCGATTCCCCGAATAAAACTAGCCTAAAGTGTCATTTTTGAAAAAAAATTCGGGTCGAGAAAACATGAAAAATCGCTCAAATTCCGGTTTTTTTAAATACACCCTGTAATTAAG
>JAQGCP010001214.1:0-13000 GCA_034699885.1 Acrobeloides thornei | reverse complement strand
TAATTTTGGAGCATTTTCAAAATATTTTTGGCGCTGGTTTATTCTTGCTTATAAAGATTTACATAAGAAATTTTCGAGGCGCGGGGTGCGTCGGCCAAAAAAAAGGTCGCCAACTTAGCCGGGGGGACCCTCTCATCGGACGCTCCCTCCCCTCCTACTTTGCTCATGTATGGTCCCTACTACTACTAAAATTTTGGGTACTTTACGGTTGGCAATCCCTACTTATGACTTATGAGATTCTGCTTGAAAAATTGTTCTCGTTTTGATTTTTTTCCAGTCAACTTTTTATATATATCATTATTGATTTGTCGATTGACCGGTCAAACTTCTAGCTCTTGTTATAATCCGAATGAACAACTTATATGTATAAAAAAAACTTTCATTAGTCTATAATAACTTGTTGACACTAATTGTTCGTTCATGTTTTACTATGAATTTCAAATAAACTCTCGAAACATGATAGTTATTGCAAATGTATATATGTTCTAAAAAGGAAACACACATTTGGCCGTTCATTTATTATCTCGAAAAATTTTGTGAACACATTCTATTGTTTTGTGCAAAAAGTCATTTATATACAAGCGAGAGAGGACAAGAAAAAACATCATCAAACAAGTCACAAAGAACGAAGTTTCTCCGATCTCTCACTCTCGTTTCAAATTTCGCGCTCGAATTAAGAAATTGTCTACCATGTTTTGAAAATGCGCATCGTGCCGTTTTGATAGTTGTGAAGCCATGGCCAGATATGGTGATGGCATAAACTTGAAAAATATTTTTTTTCCTTAAATTTTTCATTTTTTTATCATTTTAGCTCATGTTAATAAGAAAAAACTAGAATGTCAGCAGATGTTTTGGATGCCTCGTCGGCGCAAAAAAAACAGCAAATGTCGCCAAGTAACTCGAATTTTCGGCACCATTTTTCAATTTTTTATATATTTTTTAGCGTTTGATGACGAGTTAGATGGCTTTAAAGAACTTAATGATCTCGAACCTATTGGGCAGGACCAACATGCCGATCCCCAACAACATAATTTGCCAACAACGTCAGCACATGCGACACCCTTCCAAATGGTATATATAAGACAGGTTTTTAGTATATAGGGTGGTCAACAACTGAGTTTTTCTTCAAAAATTTTCAATTTTTTAATTTTTCACCAAAATACATAGTATATAGCATGATAGCACGGGTCCCGAAATTTGCATAAAATTTACCTGAGAGCAAAAACTTTTCGTTATGGCCAAGTGGTTAGAGCGCCACGCTTGCATTTTAAGGTTGCAGGTTCGAATCCCAACCCGTGTTTAAAGTTTTTTCGATCTCCAGGAAATTTTTTTGCATATGCCTGTTTTTGGCCTTAGATCGCGCATTTCTGAACCTTGAAAACGTTTCCTTGACCCTGATTCAGGAAATAGGTGTGTATTGAAACGAAAATAGACTAATCAGACTCAGGGAAGAGTATTCAAAGTTTGATAATGTAGCAGTCCTTCAGAAAAATTTCATAAAAAAGTTTTTGAAGATCAAAAGTTTTGCCCTACATGGATCGAACCTGACTGTCTTAACGTTGCTTCGGACGGGCCGCTTCCCTATCCACTTTGCTATGATGGGGCCAACTTTTTTTACACTCCAACTGAGATGTACTATAGGGGTATTTCGATGAAAATTCTATACAAAAACTTGAAAATTTTTTGAAAAATCACTATTTTTTTGGAGAATCATGCAAAAAATCCTTTTTAGCTACTCAACGGCAATGCTACCTCACAACCAAATATGAACCAAAAATCTTATCCTGGAGGCCCACCAACAACATCCCAGCCTAGTGTTTTAGAAGGCCTGCTTATGGATACGAAACAACCTAATGCGATGAATAGCCCCAGACCGTATTCGAATTATCCTCCTAACAATCGGTAAGGAAAAATTTGGGAGCTACTACACAATAGGGAGGTGAAAAAACTTTCAAAATTTTTCTGGAAATGACCCCTATAGGGGTAAGGGAATCCGAATTTGACATTTTCGAAGCGAAAAATGCTTCCCTGATTCAGGAAAGGCGTATTGTGTATTGAAGCGAAAAGTCGCAAAAATGTGATTTTTGCTACTTTTCGCTTTAATACACAGGCCTTCCCTTAATCAGGGGAGCGTTTATTCGCTTCCAAATGTCAAATTCAGATTCCCCGCATGTTTTTACCCTTAAAGGGTTATCTCCAAAAAAAATTTCCGAAAAATTTTCACGTGGGTGACCCCCTATATTGCGTAGTAGCACCAAAATTTGTGTTATAATCAGTAGCGTATATAGCCAAGCTTTGGCTCATTCCCAAAGCGTGAAAACGCTACTCCAACCCTGATTCAGGGTAAGAGTGAGTGCATTGAAGCGAAATTTGAATTTTCCCCAGAAAACTGAAAAAAAACATAAAAATTTTAGTGGCCAACCTAGTAATATGGTTTATAACCGAGGAATGATGATGCCAACAAGCTCTGTCGGAATGATGCCACCTTCCAGCGGAGCTCCGATGAATGGATCTCAAGTCCCAGGTATAACCAACGCTTTAGATAGATTGACACGACTCAAATTCATTTCAGCCAACATGACATTCCAACATCAACAAATGATGCAACAGCAACAAAGAAACACCAGACCCTACTATAACCCCAATGTACCAATGCCCCAACAAACCGGATATCCCATGCCTCAACGAGGCCAGGCTCCAACCCCTCAAGTTCAACAACAACAAGTTAGGCAACAAGTTCCACCTGGGTATTATCAACAACAACAACAGCAAGCGATGCAAAACCAAAATATATCCATGCAAAGTCCGACTTATTCCACGGGACAAGAAATGAGGCATATGGCTCCGCCACAAATGCAAATGAGAACGCAAGCTATGGTAAGGAAAAGTGTGAAAAACATGACGTTGAAAATATTTTTGCATCTTTCGTTGTAATATACAAACTTTTTTGAATTTAGTATCCACCACAACAAATGGTCTCAAGCCAAATCCCTCAACAAAGACCAACAATGACCCCAATGAATACTCAACCTGTTATGAATCCTCCATCGGGACATGGTCAAATAAATATGTCTGCATCCTATCCTAGGCATCAGATGCAGCAACAACAGCCGCCACAAATGATGCAACAACCACAGCAGCAGCAACACCCCTCGCAAGCACCACAAATGTCTTCGGGTTTGCCACAAAATCAAATTGGTCAACAACAACAAGCAATGCAGCAGGCCTACCCGCCTAGAATACAGCAACAAGGTGTTCAACCACCCCAAAATTTTGTTAATAGTGCTGGACAGAGTCAAATGCAACTTCAGCAGCAGCAACATCAACCTCAAGAACCAGCGAAAAATTTACAAGGGCAAAATGTTGAGCAGGTAATAAAAAATTTTTTAAAATAAATAGTAACACAAGTGGCCAATGGAGGAGGGGAGACCCCCCGGCATAGACAAGAACGGGATAGAACGATCGTTCAAATAACACATGAACGGGATGACAATTCTCTTCATCGTTCTGTTCTTGTTCGTCCCGTTATTGTGTATGCCATCCTCCTAACCACTAATTTCTCGCATAAAACTAATGAGTCATTTTGGAAGAAAAATTTGAAAAATTCGCCAAAAAATGACTAAATGGCGGCTTTTTTGGAACACCCTGTTAAAAAAACGCTATTCGATTTTTTGGAACTAGTATAGCTGAAGCGCCGCACTGAACCACACGTGTACAACCCCCTCCCGAATTTCGGAAGGGGGTGTCGCCCGCAAATTTTGCGGGTGAGACTCATTTTGCTCGCAGCCCCCGAGCTGTAGGCCCGCAGGTTGATCCCACAGAGGTCACATTTCGGGTGTGTCTGTACACGTGTATGTGAATTTTTTAAAATTTTTTCGCGAGAAATGATCCCTTTATGGATAATTTTATGTGGGGAATTCGAATTTCGCATTCCTAAAGTATGAAAACGCTTCTCAGTAAAACTAGACTCTAGCATTCTAATTACCTCCAAAACCCACACCTCCCGGGGCCTGTTTCAATTGTTGACTAGAGAAATTTCAACGGCTGACTAGTATAACTTTTTTCAAGATAAACTACTGGCTAGTTTGGTTTTTTATAAAGCTAAAATATAGATCTTTAAAAAAATCAAACTAGTCAGTAGGTTGTCTTGAAAAAAGTTACACTAGTCAGTCGTTGAAATTTCTCTAGTCAACAATTGAAACAGGCTCCCGAACAAACTCTAGGAGAATCGTCCAGTTATCCACTCATAAAAACGCTAGCCTCAACTTCTTTTCCCATCTATCCAAATTATACCTCAAGCTCCCTTCTGACATTGTTATGCTACCCCTGTCCTCATTTACAACCGTATAAAAGAGTTGAACATCGGTCTGCTATTATAGGTCTTATTGAATTTATATTGTATGTAGTTTCATGTGTTTTATTTCTATATGTCCTGTTTTGTGGTTGTGTTTACGGCTTATGTTGTGTGATGTTTTACACCTGCTGTAACGTTTCATGACTTTACCTTGGTTATAGCGCATTTATTGCGTAAAATTAAATAAATAACGTACTGACTAGTTTGATTTGTTTTAAGATCTATATTTTAGCTTCAGAAAAAACCAAACTAATCAGTAGGTTATCTTGAAAAAAGTTACGCTAGTCAGTCATTGAAATTTCTCTAGTCAGGGGGTTGTTACATCAAGAGTTGACTGAATATCTAACGTATTTTGCACAAATTTTTCCGCCAAAATGTGACCACAGCTTTTTCTTGATTCAAAGAAGCGTTTTCATGCTTTATGAATGCGAAATTCGGATTTCCCACATAAAATTATCCTTAAAGGGATCATTTCTCGCGAAAAAAAATTTTCGAAAAAATTCATGTTCAGTGCTGGGGGACCGAGCGCTTCGCGCCCGGAGGCGAAAAAAGTTGTATTTATTACCCGTACTACGAAGCTCGGCCTCGCTCCGAGTATATGTGTTTCTAATTTTGTTGGGGCAAAAACACTCGGTTTCTGTTGGGAATCGAACCTGCAGGCAATTTATATAAGCCGATAGTCTTAGCCACTCGGCCATGAGGGTAACCGAATTGGACCTAAGGTGACGAAGATAACACAATAAGACATTTAATGTTTTAGGATACAAGTTCCGATTTTTTCTTTAGATCCGAATTTTTATTTATAAATCTTTATCGATCGAACGAAAAGTTTTTTCTTTTTTTCAAAGTTTTTCTGTTGTTGGAAAAATGTACTTCATTTGATCAATAGCTTTCTTTGTTTTTTTTTGAAAAGTTACTTTTTTTTAATAAAAGTTTCTTTTTTTCTTGTATCGATTTAAAGAGAAAACTATTGATTTTTAAAACTTATTTTACTTTCCAAGTTTAAAGCGGTGTACATAGTTCATACGTGGACAAGGGATGGAATCAGCGACCAAAAGTACGAATTGAGTCTATAGTCCGTTTCAGCTGGAGAGAGAAAAGTTTGGGCACCATAGTGCAGTGGTAAGGAAGCCGCTCGTCCGATCTGGCAAGTTAAGCAACATTGAACCAGTAGGTTCGATCCCTCTATGGTCAAAACTTTTGATTTTCAAAAAAAATTTTCGGCTTCCTTTATCACTGCACTATGGCAACATTTTGTGGAGAGGGCTGATCCCCCCCCCCCATTTAACATAATCTCTGGATGTTCCCTTATTGCGAATTCAAAATTTTCATTCCTTTACATATTTAACATTTCATTTTTAAAAAATGTTAAAAATGAAAAAACTTTCATAAATTTACTTTTTAGGCAACTACAATGTTAAAAAGTCCTCCAATGACAAAAAATTTGAGCTTATTTGGAAGCAGTTCAACATCTCCTCTACAAAATTCTTTTGCCTCCACTCCATCTTCTACCACATCGACTTCAAATTATGACCAAGAGAAGAAGAAACTTATTCAACAGCAATTAGTTTTGCTCTTACATGCTCATAAATGTCAAATAAGAGAAAAGGTATTGTATAGTTCACTTTAGAGATGGGGATTCCCGGTCCTCCGTGTTTTTTTGGGAATACCGGGGATTTAGCCCCAGTCCCGATTTTTTGACTGGGGACTTTTTATACCCCATTTTTCACCAAATTTTTCCATTTTCTCAACAAAAATGTCAAAAAATTCCCATTTTTTCAACAAAAATCGAAATTTTCTGGGCATTTTCAGCTTTTTTGGATATTGTCGTTTTTATAAAAATGGCAATTTTCAAAAATTTCGCTTCTTTGGCGCTATTTTTCTTTTAAATGTCAGGATTTAAGTTAAAAATTGTTTGTAACAGAGATATTAATTATTTAAATTTGTGTAACGCCCATTCTATGAAAATAATGGCCAGATTCAGCGATATAGGAGGCAAAAATTTTTTATCATTGGGTCGTCTTGGGGAGGCAATACCGCAATTCGATTTTCCAAAAATCAAAATTTGTAAAAAAAATTGACGAAAAATATCCAAAAGGTGTCTTTTATTAATATTTGGGTGAAAAAATTTCGAAAAAACCCTGGTCCCGGTTTTTTAAAATCGGGGATTGTCCTGGAAATGCTCTATGTAAAAAATTACAAAGGTAAAAATCTAACTTATTTTTCAGGGAGGACAAGCTCAAGAAACTTCACCATGTACTCTTCAACATTGTAACACTATGAAAGGTGTCCTAGATCATATGACTGCATGTCAAAGTGGGAAACAGTGCAGCTATCCCCATTGTGCTTCATCAAGGCAAATTATTACGCACTGGAAGAATTGTAATAAAGATGATTGCCCAGTGTGCAAACCGCTTAGGAATTATAATGTTACTAGTGGTGGTGGCGTTACAGGTAATTTTTTCGGACTCTACACTTTAGGAGTTCATTTTTCGTTGTCTCCCCTATCTAGGCTGTCCTTGATCCGTCTCAGAGCCAAAAATCACAAAGATACACCTTTTAGACCCTGTTGCTTCCGATTCATCATTATTTTTAGGCATGACCAGTGATGCCTTTCCTATGGCAATCGTTTCAACTCCTACGACCATGATCCCAATTTCTGATTCGTCCATCACTTCAATCCCAACCACGAGTGCCAACTTCCACAACTACGCTCAAGTTCGTCCGGCCCCTCTGCCCGAATACAATCTAGCCTTCGATCCATTCAAATGTTCGAGTGCACCAAACAAAGTGGCTCCTATCACCGAGACAAGAGCACCACCAACTTTTAACGAGTCTATGGTTGGATCCGTGAATTCGAATTTCGGAAGTCGATGCTCGAGCGTAGACTCGAACAACCAGAATGGTCAGATCGACAGCTTGGTTTCGTCATTGCCGCTCGAGCCGGTTCAACAAAGAAAAGAGTGGCACTCGGCGGTCAAGGAAGACCTGAGATATCATTTGATTGTGAAGTTGTTCAAGGCAATTTATCCATCGAATGATTTGCCAGCGGACGATACCCGTGTTCGAGATGTGCTGAATTATGCGAGAAAAGTGGAGCGAGAGTTTTTTGAACAGGCTAATGACAAAGTGAGATTTTGTAGAACATTAAAAAAGTTGCAGCAACGGGAAGTTTTGAAAAATTTTCATTTTTTCACAAAAATTTTAATTTTCTGAGCATTTTCAGCTTAAAAACAAGTATTTTTTCTCAAAAAATTTTCTCCTGCGGCGCTGTTTTTTTCTTAAACTAAAGTTTTTCACCAAAATTGTTTAAATTCTTCCATTTTTCAATTAAAAAAGCCCAAAATTTGACATTTTTGAACCAAAAATTAATCATTTTCTGAGCCTTTTCAGCATATAAATAAGCATTTTTTTTTAAATTTCTCTTGCGACGCTGGTTTTTGCGTTAACTCAAAGATTTCAACAAAATTTTTGTCGAAAATCGAAAATTTCTAAGCGTTTTCCGCTTAACAATGAGTGTTTTTCAGCAAAAAATTTTCTGCTTGTCGGCGCGAAAACAGGGTATTAAATTGGTTTTTGAAATTTTTTTAAAATCTCAAAAAAATTATCCTCCCCCTTATATTTTTGCCCAAATTTTTGAAAAATTGTCGAAAAAAACATGGGGAACCAAGGTAATAAATTTTTTTGAAAAGGTTCCTCCCTCCATTTTTTGGAGTCTACGCCACTTATAGTATTGTTGGAAATTGTTGCTCTCCTTTTTTATGGATTAAGAATTCATTTTTAGGACACCTACTTTGGACTCCTGGCCGAGAAAATTTACAAAATTAAGAAAGACTTGGAGGAGAAGAAAACCCGTCGGTTAGAGCAAAGCCAAGGAGGCAGCTTTCAACAGCAGCAATTTTCAAATGAGCCTAGCCAACAAGTTTCTGGCACCAAAATCGAGATTAAGCAAGAGCCGAATTTGAGCCATTTGAGTATCTCTAATGGAGATAACGCAAATCAAAAGATTTCTCCTGTTAAGATGGAGCCTGGTTGTACAGGTGAGCTTTTATACAGGGCCCATGAGGTGGTCCTTCCCTCAATTTTGGGCCCATGAGTGAGAGGGTCAGGGGGGAGGCTCCTCCTTGCCGACCTATGATGTGCACATTCTATTCCTCCATAGAAAAATTTGGTCGAAAAAATCGTCAAAATTTGAAAAATTCCACGAATCAACTATATGACTCAGTGGTTAGTGTTTAAAGAGGAAAAATGAAAAGCCAAAATTCTACGACCAATATTATGGGGGCTTTTTCAACAACTTTTTTTTTAAATCGGTCAAATAATATTTTCGCCCTGCGGGATCGAACCCTCGATTATTTAAGTGCATGCGAGACGCTTACCACTTCGCTATGGTTGATAACTTTTAGCTTGGCGAAAAATATTCTATAAAAATCATTTTTCCATTTTAGCCCAACCAAGCACTTCAACCAACATAAAACAAGAGCCACAAGTGAAACAAGAGATCGAGGCTACTCCACCAAAAACCCCCAAAACTGATACAAAAGACGCAAAAGAAGAGCCTAAGCCAGCCTCAACTTCATACCCAGTACAGGAAAAAATCTTCGATGCAAACGAGCTGCGACAATTTCTAAAACCTGTATGGCAAAAACTATACGACGCTGAAGAAGCGATGCCCTTTCGACTCCCGGTTGATCCCAAATTGTTGGATATTCCAGTAAGATTACTACAAATAGATGTGGGGATCACCGATGTGAACAAATTTTCAAAAAAAATTTTTTGAATTGACATTTTTGAAGCGAAAAAACGCTCCCTTGATTCAGGAAAGGCCTGTGTATTGAAGCGAAAGTCGCTAAAATGCGATTTTTTTCTACTTTTCGTTTCAATACACAGGCCTTCTATGCGTTTTTTTGCTTTGAAAAAAATCAAATTCGTATGTTTTTTTTCTTTTTACACCAAGATGGATCATTTTCAGAAAAAAATTTTTGAAATTTTTTCACGTGGGTGTTCCCCATATAGCTACAAAAATTTATTAAACATTTTTTTCAGGACTATTTCGAGATTATCAAAAATCCGATGGATTTACTGACTATCTCTACGAAATTGGACAATGGGCTGTATAAAAATCCTTGGGAGTTTTGTGATGATGTTTGGTTGATGTGCGACAACGCTTGGTTGTACAATCGGAAAAATTCTAAAGTCTACAAATTGTGCACTCGGGTATGAAAAAAAGTTGAAAAAATCGCTTCCCTGACCCCTGAGTAAGGGAATTGAAGTGTGTGTATATAAGCGAAAATCGAAAATTTTTAGATTTTTTGTCTGAAAATGATTTTCTGTGGGTAAATTTATACGGAGAATCGATTGCGCGCATTTCTAAAGCTTGAAAACGCTTCCCTTATTCAGGGAAATAGATGTGTGTATTAAAACGAAAATCGAACATGTACTAATTTCCCTGGATCAAAAAAGCGTTTCAAGCTTCGGAAATGTACGCAATTGCTTTCCCGCATAAATTTACACCCAGAAAATCTAAAAATTTTCTTTTTTTGCTTTAATACACTCACTCCGATTTCCTGATTCAGGATCAGAGAAAAAACTAATATAGGATTATTTTGGTGACAATTAAAAAACGAAAAAATTGCCCAAAATTACCATCTTGGGCACCTTGTATACTCAGTTTCCTGCGCAAAGTTAGGGCATCATAGCCTAGTGACTAAGGAGCCAGACTACCAATATGAAGGTGCGAGTTTGATCCCGGAGCCAATTCTTTTTTCAATGTCCAAAACTGATAAAAAATTTTGCTATGGGTATTTTTATGCGAGAAACACGAATCTGCAGTTATTTTTTCATGAAAAATTTTGTAGTAGAAAAATTCATTTTGTTTTTCTCATAAAAATACCCATAGCAAAATTTTTTTTATCAGTTTTATATACTAAAAAAACGAATTGACTCCTGGTTGGAGTCGAACCCGCATCTTCATATTGATAGTCTGGTTCCTTAGTCACTAGGCTATGGTGTGCCCAACTTTGTGTGGAAATGGAGTCATGGAAAAATTTTATTTTGATTTCGCTCTGAAATAAATTGAAATTTTTTTCAAAAATTGAAAAATTCGTCAAAAATTAACAAATTGTCATGAATCGAAAAATCCATCAAAAATTGACAACAACAAATTTTTTAGCTCAGCGAAATATTCGTCGAAGAAATCGATCCCGTTATGATTGCGATGGGCTTTTGCTGTGGTAAACGTCTAGCGTTTACACCGCTTCCGATTTTCTGCTACGGCCAAAACATGTGCACCATAGCCAGGGACCAAGAGTACTTCGTCTATGAATACAGCTCTACACAATATGGTGTCACTGTTAACGAGAAATATACTTACTGCTCAAAGTGTTTTGATGCTTTGCCAGAAGAGGGTATCAACCTTAATGAGAATCCTGAAGAACAACCAAAGTGAGAACTTTTGAAACAAAGAATTCACGAATCATGAAAACACTTCCTTGATCCTGATTCAGGGAATGGAGTTGGTGTATTGACACGAAAATCGAAAAATTTCTAACATCCATCTGAGTTTAATTTTATAAGGGAAATCGATTGCGCACATTTTCTAAGTATAAAAAATTATCTTGACCATGATTCAGAGAAAGGAGTTAGTATATTGACACGAAAATCGAAAATTTTTCTTTTTTCGCCCTTACACCAACTCCATTCCCTGAATCAGGGTCATATAATTTTTTCATGCATATAAAATGTGCGCAAATTAAACTTAGATGGATGCTTTCAGGGCTAAAATAGAAATTTTTGCATTAAAATACCATTTCCATTCCCTGAATCAGGATCAGGGAAGCATTTTCATGCTCCGGGAATGCGCGCAATCAATTCCCCGCATAAAATTACCTCTATATGGGTCATTTTTAGTATAAAAATTTTCCAATCCCAAAAATTTTTTCATGCACAAAAATGCTACACTTTTTTTGACTCACCTTGAAAAAAAAATTAATTTTTGAAAATTTAACCTAATTTTTTTAGCATGGCTCCAAAAACAAAATTCGTTCGCATGAAAAATGATCAAATCGAGTATGAGCCGTTTGAAAACTGCAAGATTTGCCGACGAAAATGGCACCGAATCTGTGCTCTCTACTCCAAGGAAATCTTTCCCGAAGGTTTCATCTGTGATACTTGTCGGAAAGAGAAGAGCATACCAAAATCGGAAAACAGGTTCATGGCAAAAAGTATGTGGTTATAAAGAAAATCTTTTCAAAAAAAATTTTTTTAGGACTCCCTCATAATCAACTTTCCCGATTTATCGAAGAGCGTGTTAACCAATATATTCATAAAAGTGCTCCAGAAACTGCTGGAAAATATGAAGTTGTCATTCGAACTTTATCGGCAGTAGACAAAGAGATGGAGGTTAAGCCTCATATGAGACACCGGTATAGAGATATTTAAAGAGATGTGCAAAATTTTTGACGAATTTTCAATTTTTGATGAATTTTTCAATTTTATGAATTTTTCGATTTGAGAAATTTTTCAATTTTTAACGAATTTTTGATGAATTTTTCGATTTTTTACGAATTTTTCAAGTTGCCAAAGATTTTTTGAACAATTTAAAAAATCATAATATCACGATTTTCACAAAAATTTTCCATTTTTTTTATAAAACTTGATTAAATTTCCCATTTTTTTCACCAAAAATAGCCAAAATTTCCAATTTTACACCCCCAAAAATTGATAATTTTAGATACGGTCCAAAAGGCTATCCGGATAAGTTCAACTACAGAACAAAGTGCGTTTTCGCTTTTGAAGTGATGGATGGTATCGAAGTCTGCTTTTTTGGCCTTCACGTTCAAGAATTTGGCAATGATTGTCCACCTCCGAATCGAGGGTAATTTTTGCATCAATATTCATAAAAAGAATTTTAAAAAAACGTTTAATACGGTGAAGGAGCGACTTGCATCAGATTAAAGGGGGTCCAACTTACGGCCGGGTAGAAAATTTTTTTAACAAGTGACCCTTTACGGGTAATTTTATGCGAGGAAGCGATTGCGCGCATCGAAAACTTCTGAAAAAATTTTCCGGGGTGTTGGGGTTAAATCTTATAACCCCTAAATTTGACGCAATTTTTTCCTTTTTTTGACTCCAGGAAAAATTTTTTGATGCGCGCAATCGATTTCTCGCATAAAACACTTTTATCAAAACCGAAAAAAATTGAGGCACTTTTAATTTCTCGCTAACATCTAGCCACCG
Organism: Acrobeloides thornei; assembly: GCA_034699885.1. Lineage (NCBI taxonomy): Eukaryota > Metazoa > Nematoda > Chromadorea > Rhabditida > Cephalobidae > Acrobeloides > Acrobeloides thornei. The sequence goes on along the minus strand of JAQGCP010001214.1, from coordinate 408 downwards.
TGTAGCATTACGCCTTAGTCTAAAACTAAACCCAAGCCTAAACTCTTTCACAGCTTCAAATTGAACTTGTGTATAATTACCCAAATTTATAATTAGTTCAAAATATTTCTTAAATAGAATTTTAAATTAAAAATTCTGCATGTTTAAGTTCCTATTCCCCTAAAAATCAATTCAAAAACCTTGTTCACTGCACTTGTTTAAAAAAACTGGCTCATATACACATGCATAATTTGATCTATTGATTACTTGAACCAATAGTGCAATGGCTAGAGCGATGTATCTCTGGTTGAGACAAAAATGAAGGCGCTGGTTCGAATCCCACTCGAGAGACAAAATGAGCGATGATGAATTTAAACGCTGTTATAATGAGGCTGAAAGATATTGATGTCAATCTTTCCCCAACTGAGC